>OMLM01002146.1:0-32232 GCA_900302695.1 Helostoma temminkii | reverse complement strand
GCATTCTTTTTCTTATCAGTTAAGTTTTATTTCTATAGCCTTAAATGACAAATTGATTTAATTCTTAAGCAGTTTTATAGAACATCAGTAATAACTAATAAACTAATGGGAGACTTATGGGAGCATAGGACTACCTCCCTACTGTGCCTAAGTTTTCAGGTCTGTCTTTAGCTTTACTCTTGGCAGTACCTGATCACATAGATTTGGCAGCCAGCCCAGAGCAGAAAAATCCACTGAGTGAGCTGCTCACATGATGGAGAGAAAAGGGAGCAGGGGCAAAGGGGGGAAAGAAAAACTGAAAGGAGATTTAAACCCTACCTTTCATTTATCTGGATAGGGAAAGTGAGATGGTGAAAAGAGATTGATGAGTTCCCTGCCTTGGTCAAGACCCAGTGGGGATATTTTGAATGCAGAGATATGTGCTTCACAGGGTCTTTGTTACAGGGGAATACACCAGACTCTGTGATCAAACTCAAGGGTTTGATGCAAGCAGACACATGGAATCAGAGGAGTAAACATAAAGGACGGCCCTTTTACTCTTTCTGTTTAAGTGATAATCTACAAAACACATCTGTTTTTTGTACATTCTTTTCTACCTGGCAAAGAAGCGCTTGGAAACGAGCACAAATATAGAAGCTTTCATGTACAGTGAATTGTTGAAAATATTGCTGCATAGGATTAATAACTGCAGCAAATTGTTTACTGTACTTCATCTTTCTCTACAGCCATTCAATCTGTGAAATGCTGAAGCGAGTTGAAATGGTAAGGAAGAAGAAGAAATGCATACAGCATAGCATCATTAATGAAAGCTCTTCCGTCACTGACATCAGCAGGTGCTTTACTGATTGGCTGGATGCAAAATCCACACACTCTTCGCTCTCCATTCTGATATTGATTAAAATGATTGTATGCTGTATGCAACTAAATATTGCTGTATTATATATTTGAGCAGTTTTGAGTTTGTGGTCACAGGCTTTCGGTTTTACTTTAAAATGATATTTTTGCTACTAAATGATTGCTCAGTAGCATACATGGAGATGTGTGTGTGTGTGTGTGTGTGTGTGTGTGTGTGTGTGTACATACAGATTATAACAGCACTTACAGCTTCACTCCTTTACAGTCCTGAAACAAATCATACAACAACCCAAACAGAAATGTACTGACAAAAACTAATAATAATAATCAACATTAGTTTTGCTGATGGGATGAGTGAGTCATTTGCTGATTCTATCTTTTCAAATGTGAGATTTTGCTGCTCTGCTCTATTGTTTATCACCATAAACAAATACTCTTGTTGATTGAATCGTTACTGAAACATATGAACCTTTTTATATGATCATTTAGGCTTTGGAAAATAGTGATTTTTCACTTTTTCTTAATATTTTAAAAACAAGCATATATAATCTGGCAAATCACTCCTAGTTAAAACAGTTGCTGATCTTAAAAAATACCGTCTCCTAATATTCACTTTGACCCATTTTGATCTATTCCAACAACCATAGACCACAAAGAACACAAGTAATACAGCTACACATATCCGAAGATAGCACAGCTAGACTAAAGCACAGTCAGGTCATGTACTGGGAGAAGAATGACAGCACACTCCAGCAGTAAATTAAAGTAAAAGAAGAAGGAGAAGAATCAGTACCTGTTGTCAGCCGGATTATCCAGTCCATCATGTCCATCACTCCAGGGGTCAGAGACTACATTGTCCCCTGATTTGAGCTTTCATGGATGCTCACCCCATGTCTGTCCCACACTTATTATTGCCATCTGGGTGAGGAGGGTGCTGGGAGTCTTGCACAAGCTTGGGAAGGGATACCAGAGCCGATGTGCAGAGTAGCTTGTAATTATATGCTTTCCCAGGCAGCTTCACACAAATTGAAACCTTGATTTATGTAGCTGTGTAGATTCTCATGTGAATGTTATGTAACTTAATGAGTCACACATCAATTTAATGTGTAGATGACTCAAAAGCATGAGCGTGTTTTAATATAGGAGGTTTGGTAATAAGTGTGTGGATTGATTTTGACAAGGGACCTTTGTTGCATGTGTCTTCATGGTAAGCTATCTAATAAAGATAAAATAAATATTGTTCCAAATTGTTCCAGTAGCCAACAAAAAAAAACACTGCAACACATTTTCCTTTCAGAGGACCAATATAAAAGACTTCTCTTTAAAAACAGTTGGAAGTTCAAGGAAAGATGTGCACATGTTGTGCTTTTTTAACAAATTCACTTTAATTGAGAATGACTGCTTCCTGGATTATGTGGTTTAGTCAGTGCCAGTGCTGATAAATATGTGAATTGTGCTGCTCATCGAGTGCTCACATCGGAGCAGGTCTTGTTTTTCTTTGCAGATCTTTGTGTCGATCTCTAATAGGGTCACAGACAGTGTGTTCTGATGCCAGAAGGAGTAGATTTTTTTTTTTAACCAGGAATGATTATCCTATGTCCCGCTTTAGTATCACTCCAATCCTGCTACACCATGAGCCTGAAGAAGCCAAACCCGAACCCAGAGAGCGAGGAATGGAAATTCTCACCGCTCCATTCTGCTTATATGTTCTGTTTGGTGCATAGAGATTAGCGCGGATGTGTAACGATAAGTCAGTAGCACAGTTTATAACTACAACATAGTAGTTTGGTAGTGTGTGTGGTCTAGACGAGTGAATAATTCATTTTGTGAGGCGCACAGTTAGATACAGTCAAAAACTTTGACACACGCTGTCGCTGGCTGACATATAATTGCCAGCAGAAGTTAGAGGTCAGTGGATGTTTAGGAGCTAGTTTAACATTGAGAGGAGAACATTTATTTTCTTTTAGCTTACAAAGGGAATTAATGACTGGTCATGACAGTTACGTGGGGAGGGGGCAGATTTCAAGTCCCCTGGTCCCCTGCAATGATTTTGCGTTTGTCTCTCCCACAGCCCCAACTGTCATGAATCATGACTATGGACATACTGCATGTCTAAAACCAAATTTATTTGTTTTTTTTATTATTTATTTTTACAATATAGGCCACAACATTTTCTTGACATTCTTAGGGGTCTTGTACCACAGTAAATTATAAGGAAGTGATCAGGGTGGATCTTGAGCTAAAAAGCACCAAACTAGATTAAGATTAAGACTGATTAAAATTAAGAATGCTAACTCCATGCACTGTCCTGATACACTATTTTTGTTATGATTCCAGTCTGAGTCTTGAGACACAGGTTTAGTGGATTTGTTGAAATTATATCTAAAGTGAGTGAGTGAAGGGTCAAACATGCTTTCTGAGGAAGGACAAGCTCCTCTGTGGGTCAGCGTGCACCATCCACAGCAACCAGTGTGACTCATGTTCATCTCCACTCTTTAACACTGTCTAGTGGCCTCTGTGAAACAGTCTACAGCTGCATACAGGAGGGCTGCTGTAGAAGAAGAAACAGGCAAAGCCAAACTCTACAGTTCCTACATGTACGCTGATGTATGTACAACAGATATTTTGTATGAACATTTTCTGACTTAGCAGATGTGCTCATTCCAAATTTTTACTTATTATGTTAACACCATCATGATTCAATTTCATTCAAGGTGTTCTAGAATTGCTTAGTGGTCGAAGGTGGTGCTTGGAAGTGTAAGGAAATGAGAGTAAATTAAATACACGTCTTTGTTTTATTTAGGGTGAAAATAATTTAACTGTATAGCTGTGTGTGGCAAATATATTTGAACCTTTTGGACTGGCACTTCATTTGAACAGGAAGTTAAAGACAGGTGTTTCAGTCAATGGGATGTAAAGTCTGTGAGGCCCTGCCTTATTTTAATAAGAGAAATCTGAGTGTTCCTGGATTAACACCTTGGTGAGTGTCCCTGTGTTGCAAATTAAAAACACAATGGTATTATATTATTTTTGTTATTTAGCTTACCATCATTATTATTGTGAGAATTGCACATTTAAAATTCAGCATCAGCACTAACTACTCCCACAATGACAATAGTTGAATAAACTGTACTCTATAAGAAGGATTCATGGTTGGACTGTTACATTAGGCTGTTAGTTTTCAGTTGATAGAGTCAAAAACTAGGAGAGCGTGCCTCACTCAAAACCTTTTAGAAGTGAACATCGTCTCAGATTTGAACTATTTAGTTTGTCAGAGCAATCACTTTCCCATCCAATATGTTAACACTGCAGTGACTGATACCTTTGTGTGTGTGACTGGTAGTGACATTGCAGAGCTGCAAGTACTGTCAGCAATTCTCACACACAGGAAGGTCAAAGAGGGCTAGAGTTTACCTCAAGTTGACATCACATTGTTTCAAGTTCTACCAGTATAATTTGAAGATACAACTTGAAGAGACTAGATAATGGAGTGATCTAAAAACACATTTACACAAATGCAGCGACTCAAACAATGTGTAAAAATATAGCAATGAGCATGATAAGATGACATTTCAGTCAGAGCACTGTTTCAATTGCACACTGACACACAGACTGACACAGAATAATTGTAATGTTACCAACACATAGTTGTCACATCAAAGTAGAAATGTCCCAACGTTCACATTTGACGTGAAGCACCTGCAGACATGCAAACACACGAATGATTAGTATTGATTAACGAGGAATCCTCAAGTTGTATTTTCTTTTTTAGCCAAATTTGTAAATGTGATCACATATGGAAAGTATGTTATGGTACATAAAAAGTATTGTCTGCTATGTGCATACAGTTTTATACTGTAGTTGCAGTCAATATATAATGTGTTCCAGTCACATTTACTCATAAACTTTGCATAATTACAGCTAATACCTCACAAATATGTGTTTTTCATTAATGAGATCATCAGGAATAAATTTATTTTTTTATCTGTTTTTCTAGTCCTTTATCCGATTTTTTTTCTCTGGACATTCCTACCTTTCACCATTTGATAACATTAGCGTTACATCATTACTTGATAGTGAAATGGTGACACTGCCATCCTACATGGCACATGCTTTTATCTAAAGCGACTTACAAGTGAGGTACAGGGCAAGCAAAGTCAGAGAGAAAACATTAGTTCACCTGTTACTGCAGTTTATGACTCACCAGTGGTTAACTCCTGTCTGATTCCCTGGGGCCTGTTTTATCTGACTTCAGAAGGAGCTCTTCAACCTCCCTGTGTTTTTGACCCAACTGTTTATTTTATTACCCTGATCTACTCTGGACCTGAACCCCTACTTTGATTCCCATCGTCCCTGTTTGCTTTCGCCTGATGTTCCTGATACTCTTGACTTGTTTACATGCTTTACATGTAAGGAAAGCAACCAACAACCCTGAGTTGAATGGGTTAAAATCTCTCCAAGATGATGTGCAGAGCTGATAAACCCTCACCTGAGACATTCAGTTGAAATTCGAAGCACACAGTCAGACTTGTGTAGTGCATAATATGACTGCCAATAAGAAAAACAGAAACATTATGGATGTGTGCACCGGTGTTCTTTTAAGAAAACTCGACACATTATTTGTGGTATGTCATGCTGCATGCACACAAAAAATAAACCTTAACTTAAATAACAAAATTATTTGAGGTCAAGATTCAAACCAAATATTTCACTTATATATATATTTAACATATAATATATTTCATTTTTTTGGAACCTGAAACCTTGATTTACTATCATTCAAATTAACTGAAGTCAATCAGTTTTTTTGTTTGTTTGTTTGTTTGTTTGTTTGTGTTTTGAAGTATAAGCTGGTTGCTGCGCCATGTCAAGGTAAGCTGACATCTGTCAACACTCCATTAAAGCTTGCTTGAAAACATCTTTACTACTGCTTTTTTTCTGCGCAGTGAACTGTGCTTTTCATCATTTAGACTCTTTATACATCAGAACCATGTATACTACCACTGACATATTAATTGATGTCATTTCTGACAAGCTAAAGTTGCCCTGAAAATAGGAATTTTATCTGACACATACAAAGGACATTAAAGAGCCTTTGGTTGAAAAGGTTAATGGGGGACATTTAGGGGTTTCTTAAAAATTTCATATAACACCAGTGCCGGAGTAGTGTGAATGCACAGTGTTAAAGTAACACTTGGTGTGTCTTTGTTGCACTCCATCGCACACTGTTGTGGAGGTGGACAAAATGATCATTATGCAGGGTGATGAGGTGAAGCTGGTGCAGAGCCCTGAGTGCCTTGGAAAGCGTGGCAACATATAAATTGAACTGATGTGTCAGTTTGTAAGGGTTGTTGGAAATGATTTATGTCTTTAAAATATACAAAGAATACATTAAAACCTCCATCAATCAGCTGCATCCAGTGCACGTCCTGCTGCAGTGCACAAGGAAGCTACAAAAAGACATGAGAAGGAAGGTAGGATATAACAGCATGTAGAAAAAGCCTGACACTGACTGTGTGGCCAACATCTTAGCAACCCACAGCATTCTGTTTGATCCATGATAACAACAAGGAGGCCTATAGGATGGAGGTGTGGGAGCTGTACCTGCGGTGTGAAGAAAATAGTTTCTCAGAACAAAACTATCATTGATTTTAGACACTTTTAGTTTATTTTCACCACACTATGTATTGCTGCTGTTGTGGCTGTCAAAAGTTTAATATTTTTAAGTTTTGAAATTCCTTATTTTTTCTCTTGATCTGGCACCAACAGGCTGAACAAAATCCTCTCGTTTCCTTGGACGTCTCTAAAAATGGGATTCCAACGAGAATGTTGGTTAGTTTCAGTGCCCAGTTGAGGGCCTTGAGTGCTCAATTGTGTTGTGCCGTACCTCATCTCTGGAAAAAAAAACTCAATGCTCTCACTGCATGAGGACAGCATACACCATTATTATCAAAGATAAAACTCATCCAAGCCATCATCTATTTACTACATTGTTACCTTCTGAGGTTTGTTAGTGCACTATCAAGTCTCACACCACCTGCTTCAGGAAAAGCTTTTATCCACGGGCAGTGCGACTCATCAACAGTCAGCCCACAGGGTCATGGATGAGTGGAAGATACTCTGCACTGATTATTCATAGAGAAAATTAATGGCCCACGTAAACTCTCTGCTGTGTTACCTTTTAAAAAGAAGAAAGTGGCATTCTGCTTCTTAAAAAGAGTTTAATGCTCGATATACAGTAAAAGACCATCATATTGTTGTCATTTTTAACAAATCTATTGCAGTGTAAGTGGTTTTACTCTTATTACGTCCAGATGAGCATAAGTAGTTAAATGCGTTGAAGGTTTTGCTGTATTTTTTAATGTGTGTGACAGTAAACTAAACTGAACTAATTCTTGGTCCAATTTGGTACACTTTCAGTCTGCAAAATGAAAAAGCTGGCCCCCGGCAACTTACATATCAGATCAGTGAATCTCTATGTGCAGCAAAGGTTGATCTTATGCATAGACTGAATCAGAAACATGGTCAAGGTATAAATAGCATGTTGGCTTTGTAACAGCTGTGTATCAGCTGATGCATTCGCTGATTACGTCCTGAAGACATACAGTAAGTGGATAAACATAAATGTGCACTAGATTCTTCCATGTAGATAAAAAAATGATGAAAATGTACAAATGATATGTTAGGGGCTTTGCTGTAACAAGCTCTGAACTGTGCTGAACACAGACTCTTTGTCATTGCATTCCTTTACAACTAAACTGTAATCACAGATTAATTAAATTAATGAATTAAATTGCAACCTAACTACATTTTCTGTTAACATATTGATCGAATGTTCACTGTTAATGTAAACAACAAGTTGCAAATATGTTTGTACTTAGCTTGTCGATTAAATGTACACAGGCAGCATGTTTGCCAAAATATCCAATCTGACAAGATCCTGTTTTTTCTTCGACAAAAATATCTGATCTTGCGTTTCAACATGCATGTAGGCCACATGACTCAAACTTTATTAATTCGTTCTATGGTTGGTTCAGGCTCTCATATCTCTAGCCTTACTTAAGCTACTTTTGATGCTTAAACCTGATCTTGGCTCTGCGGCTTGTCAGTTCTGTACATTATACTCCCGTCATCCACCACAACCACCGCCTTGCGAGTGGCTTCCTGTTAATAAATGTGATGCTTTATTCATTCACAAACAATATTGTCTGACAACATAATTAATAAATAAAAAACATAGTCACTTGCATTTGCAGTTTAGTTGTACAAAAATGTAATTTTAGGAGACAGGGTTGTGCTTTCTACCCCCATCATTAAAGCACAAGATTTTTATATAAGGACTATTTTTAATTAACAAATAAAACAAAATAAAACTAATGCAGTAATAACTTGCAATATGTAACCATGTAATGTGTTTTGTTCCTGAAATACACTGTGTGGTCCACTGTGGTTATTATCATCTAACTGACTGATTCCATCTGCTTCATTATTGCTCCTTCTTATTCTTTCTAATAATCCCAAAACCACTATTCCCCTGCAAGTTTGGCATAAAAGTACAGCATTATGCTTTCACATTTAATTTATACAAACAGCTAATCGTCATGCATAATGCAGCAAGGCAAGTGTGGAAACAAGCTTGCAGGCTTTGGGTAATGCTAATTGAATTTGAAGATGAGGTATCTCATAGACAAATTGTTTGTGACTTCATCCTGTCCTATAATTACTCATGTTAAATGAGGGTGAAAGCATAGAACAATGTTAAAAAATGCATCCCTCTTGCAAACAAACATGATGCTTGTATTTGAATCTGTCTCCACCCCATCATGTAGTGTGCTGTACACGATGCAGATTTTGCCAGCTGTTTCTGTTGTTCCTCCATGTATCTACATCTGTAATAGAATAAACACTGCAACACGTTTTAACACGTTTGCTGGTTGCCAGTGCCTCTAAGTAGTTTCTCTGATCAGTTTTTCATCTACTGAACTTCTCATCGTTTGGTCACAAACAGTAGATCTTCAATGAATTCCTCATCTCCTTCACCAAGAAATCCCTTCTACTGTATATTGTGTGTATTTCATAAAAGGTAATTAGACTAGAGTGTCATTTTCCATAACCCCCTAATGTCACCAAAAAGCATGCTCCCAGTTAATACCCCTTTCATGTAACAAGCAAGCACATATAATACCATAGAAAATGAGGCACACTGTCAGGATTAATACAGCTTCTCCACACATTAGCTTGGAGCAAGGAAACATACACATGCACACACACATCCAGGTCATTGCATTTAAACATTAGTCCAGCTAAAACAGATTGTTTAGCTGACTGGTCCAGTCAACCAAAAAAGATTAACCCCGAGTAAGATTCAACCCAGTAAACATCCACTTAATGCGTCTGTGTCAGATAAAAGCCTTCAATAAATAATTTGCTCGTGGCGTCACAGCAGCCTCTTGTTAGACAACAAAAAAGTTCAGAGTTTTGTTTGCTCCACATACTGTAAGAGCACTGAATGAATAGAAATATAATTACAGAACTGAGTAAGTGAATAAGAAGAGTATTTACAGTAATGAAGACCTTGTGGTGCTCAAGCAGCTGTATAGCAGTTTAAGTGGATATCTCTTCAGGTTGTGTTGGTGGTGTTGAGGCCCTGCTGGGGCTTCTGCACCGTGTCTTCTCCTCAGCAGGCATCTTTTAGTCCCAGTTCCCTGCCTTGACTTCCTTCCTAGACTGTCTGTCGTATCTGGCGGGCACCCACATCAACTTATATTATGTAAAAAGTACATGTGCGGATTTCCTTCTGCCAGTTTTTGTATGCAGTGGCCTGAACTTACTATTGTTCAACAAGTTTAGTATAAAAAATATTAAAATTAATTCAGGCATCTATTTTTTTTTATTATTGATTATTCGATTGATTTTTTAAAATGAAGATTCTTCTGTGGCACAATCGATTTTTTTTTTGTTTTGTTTTTTTTACATTTGTATCTATACAGCACTGCTTCTCTGCATTTTTAAAAATACTAAATCCCTGAGGGAAAGTGCAATATGCAGCCTTAAGTATGTGTCTATCATTCTACCAGCTGCTCTTCAGGATCAACTAGATTGCTGTAATTGGTTTGGCTCTTTTTGATGTTATGTATCAAATCTTGTTCCTGACACCTCTGGAGACTTTCTGTAGATATTCTGCAGTTTCACTATCAGCTTGTGAAACTGCTCTTGACTTTTTTACTCCTCACAAATGGGGAAAACATCACTCGCTGACAAGTGCATGTCATTTCATAGAAATACTTTTTTCATGGAATAAAAAAGTAGACAAAATGCACAAGACTCAGCGTGCAAGGTTCATTGAAAATAAGCCTTTCAAACACCAGCTTTAAACTTTAACATTTGCTTCATTTGAATAACTATATTTTATTGTGTACTCATATACCCTTAAGAAGAAGAAGTATACTCAAGTATACTCTTAGTATACTTCTTTTTAACTAAAAATTACTTTCAGTATACTTGTATACTGAATATTAATATATACTGAATATTTATTTATATATATTTTTTTTTAATTATATTTTAATAAAAATCTCGCCTGTAAGCTGGCTGGGATAGGCTCCAGCACTCCCGTGACCCCTGCGGGGACTAAGCGGTATAGAAGATGAATGAATGAATGAATTTTAATAAAAAGGTAACTTGACAATAAACATACATAAATGCATATATACAGTATATGCTACAGTATGTATATACAGGCAGATACACACTAGATACATTTGACATACAATATCTAGTAGATCCTCAGAGTATGTATGTATAAAGATATTTGACACCTATACTATACACTTAGATATTTAACTGCATATGAGTTTACTGTTTTCCTCCACCATTTTTAAAACACAAATATTTACAAATCCAAATAAAATAAAACTGAAATTTATAAAAGATTGAGGCTGCAGGTCTAATCCCCAGTGAACTCTGTTCCAATTGTTATGGACACCTGACCACTAATGTACACTACTCTCCCCTGTCTGCAGCCTGCACCAGGAGACAGTCAATAATATCAGGTCAGCAGACTTCACTCTATGAGGCAGAGTACAGGGAGAGACAAGGTCAGAAATGTAGGATGGGGGAAGGTATTCCTGTGACTTAAAAACAATAAAAGCATTTCCTGTGTAACAAGAGAAGTGGGAAGACCATTACTTTAATTTTATGTGCATTATGATAACATCCAGAACTTTGTAACTTTCAGGCAGATTGTATGTGATATGACAAGTTTATGTGAAATGACAAATTTATATACATAAATAAAGTTTTGTATCATCATCATATTGCACATGGATTGACCGGAGAAACTGAAAACTATAAGAATGGATCCACAGGTATAGACATGACCCAAGCAGCCTCCCACTCATTTATTTTTCTTGTCAGTTAATTAAAATGCAGTGATCATCTGAATACATACAAGCAGAAATGTTTAAGGATCATAAAATCATAAAAAGTCCAACAACCAGAATCTGGAGCCAGGCATTAATGAACTTTAGACATTTGATTACCGGCCTTTTCCAACATCTAGGATTATACTTTGATCTCTTTTAAAATATCTGAGCCCAAATATTCTGCTTCATTTGAGCCACTTGCATGTGTGACCTCATTTTGTTGGGCACTGGCCAACTTTTGTTGCTGTAATTTGGGGTTGGAACACAGATTGATTGGTAAATTAAGAGTTTCAGTCTCAGCTCCTTGTTCAACTTGACAGTCCTGCATCTGCATGACTGGAGATGCAGAACCAGTCTGCCTGTTGATGTCAAGCTCCCTCTTATTTTCTTCAAGATCCATCAATTGGAGCAACATCTTAGTCCCAAACCACGCACATTTAATGCATAATTTCCCTTTTTCTTGCACTTTCTGATCAGCTACACATCTTTTATTCAACTGTGTTGTTGTATGGTTTTTTTACCTCTGTGTTTTTCCTGATTCTGTTTTCCTACTGTACTTTACTTCTTCGCTTCTCTTCTTCCTTCCCTGAAGTGTTACATTAATCCTCCAACTAAAAAGTATGATTTAATTAAAGCAAAACAACATAGTACAAAGAACAAGCTGAATTTTGTGTCTCGTTTACCTACTGGCTATTTGCTTGCCTCTGTTTAAACTTGTACCTTCCATTAAATGGTTCTTGAAGTGCATTAATCCCTCAGAGATAGCTTTATAGTGCTCTACATTCAGTGGTGAGTATATGAGAGCCACCAGCAGCACCTTGCCTCCTCCTCTGAGATGAAGAGACACAGTGGGCGCTTTCTCCAAAGAACAGACAGCCGTATTCATTAGGATATCCATGGGTGCTGAGGGATGGCTGAGAGCAGCTCAGTGGCATACAGTATGCAAATCAAGAGTTTAACCAAACAAGTTAGTGCTTGAGCAATTATTCTAACAGTTTACATCACATGAAAACACAGAAATGCATGTATTACAGATGTGCATGGACTTTCCACATCTGTCTTTATGGGGTTTTTTGTTTTGTTTTGGGTTTTTTTGTTTAGGCGTCCATTCGTTCACCCATACACCTCACATATTTACTAATCTATACCAATTATTGCATTTTTTTCCTCAAAGACCTTCAGTTATTTAGCCATTACCAAATCTTTCAGCCTAACATTCACACCCCTCTACTATTTGAGTAAGGCAAAAAAAAAATGTTTTCAACCTGCATGCTCTTTTAGCAGCCAGAGAGAAAATGTGATTTTGACAGAGTTTCCATGGATGCATTCTGCAGCTTATGACTGATGCACAGCGGCAGCCCAAAATACAGCACTGCCAAAACACAAAAGAGCTGCTGCAACAACGTGTTGCTTGTCACTGGCTTTCACCAGCCTAGCCTCTCTAAGTTGATGTCCTTTTTTGTTTCTGGGTAGATATGAATTCAAGGAGATGTCCTCAATCCTCACAAATACAGGCACACATTAATGCATCTAAGTGTACACACACCCACACACACACACACACACACACACACAATCATTCCCTCCTACATGCCCTAACCCCTGGAAAGTGCCATTGTGAAGTTTGAGCTGCAGTGCAAATTAGACTGATGTGGTGAAAATAGTATACTATTCACCAACAGTCAACTACCTACTGAGGGGAGAAACAGTGATGACTGTGCATGTGCAGTGAAAAAGTGTGAGCAAGGGAGGGGAAGTAAAGCACAGAAAAATGTTGATAGAGGTTAAAAAAAAAAAAATAAATAAATACTAACAGCCTGTTCATATTTTCAGTTCTTTACAAAGATTTTTGGTACTGCAGAGTTAGTCAATGCACATTCAAAATAAATTTTTGGTCTAGGTCTTGAGTAAAGAAATGGGCCACTTAGTAAGCACAAGTGCCTTTTTTTGTGCAAACAAAACATGCTGTAGATATGACACACAATTTGCAAAGAGAAGTTCTAAATGCTGTTTTAGATTCCTGTGCAACCCCACAGCTCCTTTCACAGACACAGATCTATCTCTCGCACTTTCTTCTTCCAGTCCTGACTATTAAATTGCTGCCATCTTTCTCAAATAGGTTTTGGTCACTGTCAGTCCATGGTTGCTTGCCACACTAACATCCCTTAAGTCTCTGGTTATATCCCCAACTATGTTTACTTAGTCTTAGTATTTGAGCACTTGAAAAAATCTGTTTAATTACATGTTTTAGCTTCACTCTTTGATACAGTTGTTCAGGAAATTCTTACTGAATTACTGAAGCAGTGGATTGGCATATATTGGTTTTATAAAATGTTTTATAACATTTTCTGCAGACACAGCTGCTTTCAACTTTGGAAGTGCCTCAAGGTTTTGTTCTTGGACCTATTTTATTTTCTATCTATATGTTATTGAGTTTTTAAATGTCATTTTCAATATATTAGACATGTTCTTTGCATATCATTATTGTAATGTTTGTGTGTGAGGGATGGAGATGGATTTTATCAATGGGTTTATGTGTAAGTGTAAAAGATTTTAGGTGTTGTGTGGTGTATTACCTTTAATTATTTTAATAGTTTTAATGCTTTTTGATTGTGAAGCACTTATTAACATTTTTTCTACTTTCCTCCCTAAAAAGAGAAATTATATTTATTTATATACTAAGTTGAATCAATTGTGAATTTGAATACATTTTTGTACACTTAAAATGTTTTCAGGTTAGCATGCAAGCAATTAAAGAGCACATTTGTATTACAGATGGGGCTCATGGGAATGTCATTCATCATTTTCAGAGGTATTTCATCATAAACCAAAGTAGGACAAAGTGAAATGTTTCCCCTGGTAATAGCATTGGAGGGATAGCCATGGGACCATTCTATAAAGTTCACACTGAGCCAAACATGCTTGTGGTGCCACAAACAATGTCAGAGGATCACGAGAATTATTAGGATTTGTCGTCTGTGTGCCTTGAATCATTGTGTTTTTACAGCTGTCCACACATGTTTATTGTGATTCATTACCACTGGCATGGCTAAAAATGTACTCATTTGCATTTCATTTCTATTTCTGTATGATTAAGCATTTTGTTCTCCATGAAATGTTCACATCAGTGCTTATTATAATTTGATAGATTAATGCACATTAACCAAGGAGACGAATGTGAAATTAGGAGCTATGTTTTTAAACGTTACTGTATTGTACTTGGGCTTTCAGGTGGTGTAGTGGTTAGCACTGTCTTCTCCGTGTTTGCGTGGATTCTCTCCGGGCACTTCCACAGACAATCTAAAGACATGCAGTCAGGTTAATTGGAGACTCTAAATTGCCTGTAGGAGTGAGTGTGAATGATTGTCTTTGTCTATATTTGGCGATGTGATGGGCTGGTGACCTGTCCAGGGTTTACCCTGCCTCTCGCCTCTATGATAGCTGGGATAGTCTCTAGCACGCCAGCGACCCTTAAGTGGTTCAGAAAATGGATGGATGTATTGTACTTTCTGCAGGAAGTCAGAGTGATGCAATATTTCTGTTAAAGTGGGGTATTAATGAAACAGTACTAGAATAATTCACATCTGCTGTACATATTTGACCCAGTATACCATGTCGTATACTGGTCATTGTGCAGCATGCCTGATATGTTGTGGACTCTATAATTTACTGATCTATTTTGCTTGAATACCAAGAGCATATGTATGACAGTGTGTGACAGTGCTTGTGTTATACTCAGACTATTAAGAATGGCAGGTGGATCTCCGGCCTCATTGGGTGGGTTAAGAACAGCTTGCTATCAGAAGAAAAAAAAAAACATCTCTGTCACTCTCATCTCCACACTTTTTCTCTGCCCCACTGCAAAGGCTATTATTAGACATCAGATGAAAGGTTGGACCCCACTGACATATCATTATCACACATTAATGAGCTGAAACACCTGAACTTATCACAATGACATGTGCAACAATTTGATGTCAGTCAGTGTGACATGTATGTTCTAGCTCTAAAAAAAGTCAATTTCTGAAAATAAAACATCTTTTCACAAATAATGAATTTTCTGAACATTCAGTGTGTTTGTGCTTTTGTTACTGAGTGTATAATGTAAAGTCAAAAATACAAGATGAGAATTTCATTGATGCCTCAGAGAAGCTTTCACAAAAATCTGTGTGTGACAACATAATGACAGATTAACACTAACTTTTTATTTTTGACTTGACTGTTTTTTTTTATCTGAGCACTGCTGAAGCATCAGGTTTTTTATTTGTTTGTTTGTTGTTGTTTTTTATTGATAAGCATGAAATGTACAAACTACTATACAACTAACATCTGATCCTCTCGTGAGCCTTCTTCCCACCTGTTCAAGCTAATGAGCATATTCATGGGGAAACCAACATTCACATTTTGGTTTTAAAACATTTAGTTAAAAACTACAGTTAAAAGTGTATAAGGGAAAAAAGTTTAGTTTTGGGCTGATATAATTTCATAAAACACAAGCTACATGATAAGCATATTATCATATTATATAGATTGGCATGGTTATGCAAAGAGAAATTAGACTGTTGGTATATAATGAGATAGAGCTGATTTTGGGACTATTGTGTGTGTATACAGTAGTGACTATATCAACTGCTGTCAGACATTTTTAGTATTAAGCTGATTTTAAAATGTCCATTAGTGACTAATTTCTCTACAGCATGTTGTTACATTAACAACAACAGCTTCCTACCATTCCCTTACATCTCGCATCCTGTCAATGTGTTTGTGTCTGGCTGTCATGTCACCCAAGTAATTCCCCTCCCCTCTTCTGGAACTGCTGCCGCAGCTCACATGGCCATTGCTCTGCTCCTCACATTGAAACCTAGGGGTCTATTGCCCCTTTAATTTCCCATTTCAAATGTAGTCATTGTTATTTCTTTTATCTGTGATATTCTGTACCTTTAACTGCATGTTTTGTATTATAAACAATGTAAAGGTCTTTTAACATAACTTAATTACTTATTTTAACCCAAACTGTTCACCAACAATATCAGCTCACGGCTGTCACGCAGGATGCTTCTGGTCTACTGACCCCCTTAGTTAAAGGATTCATATTCAGTAGCTAAATCACATGTTAGCAGACATATATATATATATATACATAAAAAATACATGTATACAAAAAATACAAAATTCATAAAATAAAGAGTAAGAGGAAAGAGTCCAAAAACATTTGGTTTTGGTTTATAGAAATTTCTAAATGTATACTAAATGGACACTATTTTTGCAAAGTTTTGTAGCATTTTTATTTATTGTATTTTCTTATAGACTGAATGGCTGGGCAGAGCCAGAGGGCACGTTAAATGAGAATTGTCCATCATTGACAGCATGTTTTTTAAACAATGACTGAAACATTTCAAGGCTGTCAGTCATTTTGACAGATTATAACACTCAAAGCAATCTACCATAACTTTAAGTCCATATTAATTACCTGTATCCAGTCTTTTGTTTTCCTCTCACTTACATGACCTTGTTGTCATGCCATCACATTCATTTGCTTTACAAAGAGTCATGTTCTGTGGCATCACACTCTCCCAGGTGGATGCACAAATCAGTTTTATGCAGAGAGGAGACTACATGGTGGTGGAAATGTGAGGCCCCTAATACCATAGTCTGAGTACTGACTGATCCACGGACTGGAGGGCTGGGTCTGGGATAACTGCTGGTCACAGCTGTGCCACTGTTGCAGAAGGAACACACATTTTCTATGGGACAATCAAGTGCTTGCAGAGTTCAGAGAGTGACTGCACAGTCAGTGTCTCTGTTCATCATTTTTACTACCCTACTTGCTACTAGTAGGTTGATTTCCAAAAGTTACATTATATTAAAAAACAACACTAGTGTTAGACACGGTAGCAGCCGTGTGAGACTGCACTTAGGCACAATAGTCCTTTTAGCTAAATGTTAACAACAGAACACTAATATGCTTACATTGATAATGCTAAACATGTTTATCATCTTACATGATAGCAATTAAAATGTGCTAATTAGCAGTGAAACACAGATGCAAACACAAATCGCCTATGGAAATTGGAAATGTAAAAAGTTACTGCATAGTAGTATTATACAGAGGTGGTTTGAGGTTTGCACTAAACGGTTGAAAATCATGACTTTTATAGTGGTACCTGAGGGAAGAGGACTAAACCATTTGGGTTCATCTTCTGTGGACCATGATGTTTGCACAAAATTGCAAGGCAATGTAACCGAGACAAAGCCCACCTACCAGACACCAGCTGACAAGCTCCCTAATCTGTTTCATCTAGGTTGTTTAAATACTTTACATTTACCAGCCAGACTACAATATATATAGTGTACTTAACCTTCATGATCATGATCTTTGGGTAATGACTAAAAGAACTAGGTCACAAACACAGGTGGCTGAAATTCGTTTTCCTCTTAGGGTTGTCAGGGTAAGCCTTAGAGATAGAGTAGGAGTTCTGACATCCAGAGGGAGCTCAGAGCAGAGCCACTGCTCGTTTGTGTCAAAAGAAGCCTGTATAGGTGGGTATGTGAGGATGAGGTGGAAAGTCCTAGGCACTTTCCACACCAGGGTAGACCCAGAACACACTGAAGAGATTATATCTCTTATGTGGTCTGGAAACACCTCGGGCTGCAGCTACAGGAATGCAAAGCTTTACTAGGCAGTGGGACATCTTGACTAACCTGCTGCCTTTACAGCACAACTGTGTATAAACACAAGATAATGGATGGATTGTTTCAATGGATGCATGTAAATGAAAACTTGCTGGTGGTGTTGCATGAAAAGTCGGGGGATTATGAAAATTTGTAAGATTTATTCTCTGCAGTCCATAAATGATTGCACAAATCATCAAAGTAATGAGGCAACAGCTAGAATTTAAAAAGCCAGTGTGTGTTCCAGTTCATAATCTGATGCATTGTTTGTGATAACAAACTGTCACAGATGGTAGGATGGCGACTGTTGCTGCTTTATGCAAATACAGTACAGTTTACAAAGAAATGTTTCAATTGGCTATAGTCTAGGCAAAGTAGACAGAAAAACAACAGCTTTGGTGACATGAGAACACATGGCTGTATGACAAGACTCCTGAATATGAGACTGAAAGAGCGGCTGGAAACATCAGCCGTCTGTGAATGCTAGAGCAAAAACCAGTCACGCAGTCAACTGGGATGTTTTCAAAGTCAACAACTAGAGGTGAGTTCATGGACAAAGAAACTTCTATGCAAACATGCACATCCGATACATCTCTGGACAGAAACACAGGTTCACTACTTAAAAATGTTCCAAAACCAGAAGGTCCAGGCTTAAAATTATCTGCAGTAGAAAACTCAGGATAAATTCCTACGTGACTTTGTGGTTTGTATTCTACCTTTTTCTTGTGCTGTACGCTGCACAGAAATCCATAATAATGTATTCCACAACTTCTAGCACTGTCAACCTTTCTTACACCCAGCTTCTTCTTCTCATTTCTTATTACTTTGAAACACAACTGCAGGAATATGTGAAGTGCATAAAGGACAAGTAGGCACAGGTAAAGAATGAATGCTGATTTTTGGCAAGGAAAGGAGGTCTGCGGGGAAAGGCAATCAGAGGATACAATATAGACATGCATACTGCACATGCATAAACAAATAGAAACATGCTGTTTTAAAAGCACCCATGCTAATTCTTCCACTTTCAACAATATTTCAGTGTTTAAATAAGGAAAAATATGGTTAAAAAATTTTTTTTGGATTTCCTTAAGGGATTATTGTATAAAAACAATTAAACTAACTGTGCATTGACTTTTTTTAGTGATGCAAATACAAATACATAAATGTTTCTTATCAAAACTGAAGCTTTAGTGATGACTGCATCTATATTTAATATGTTTAAATGAAAGGTGCAATCTGCTTGCGCACTTAGAGAATATATGCTGTTAATAGGGTGAGGAGGAGGCATAGGAGAAATGGAAAAATGTGTTTGTATTGACATTGAATGAACTATAAGCACAATGGGGTTTTTGAATGTGTAGATAATATGGTGTCATAACCTAACCTAACATTGTTACCAAAATTACCAAATTCTTTGGGTCACTACATGGTTAATTCATTCTGAGGAACAGCTTCTTAAGAGATAGTGGGTGTGGATAGATTTTTACGTAATTCATAAGATTTATGAAAAATATTTGCATTAAAGAAAGGGGGATGCTTATTCTCTAAACTCTCCATAACAGACACTAATGAAACACACAAAACTCATTAAAATACATTCGCCTCCATGTTTGCACCTATTAACAATCACATACTTTTTCTCAGTAGATCAACAGCCTCCAAAGATAAGCACAATTTTTAAGATTGTGTACGCAATTTAGTACTTTCAATTTGAAACCACATTGAAGAAAACTGGTACTTGAGACTGATGCCTTTATAACCATTATTAAAAGTTTGGAGCACATTCAAGGTGGAATGTTTTGTTTACAATGAAGCAGAAAAGCTGGCACAAAAGGGGTATGTGCCACTGTGGTGATTACAGGCTCTTTTCTTCCACTCAAATGGTGACATGAAGCATGAAGACAATTCTTAGAGAAAGACTTCATAAGCAAACACTCGTCAGAGTTAATTTTTTCCTGCAAAGAGACAATAATAGTGCACTCTCACTTAATGTACAATGTGTGCCATGCTGTTGTGGGTTATATTTAAAGCCTGAATTGTTGACAGCATCAGTGTGGTGTGCCTGTGTACTGTCTTCCATAAGAACATAAAAAAAAGAAAAGGCAAAAAAAAATGCCTCCACCACCTTCTGTCTGCCAACTGTAGGAAAGCTGGCCCTGTGTCTCTGCAGCTGTTCACCAGATTTCCTGTTTGGATTTTGAAAGTGAATATTTTATCAGTCCAAAGGCCCAGGGACCCATCTCACGAGGCAAGCTGAACATCAGTGCATTCACAATCATTCTTCACAAAGCCAAACAATGCAAACCTGCATGACCAACCTCACAGAAAAACACCCCAATATTCAGTTAATGCAGATGGGAATGTATTTAATGCACTGAGAATGGTTTCATACCAGAATCTTTCAGATGATTGAAACAACTGTTGCACCACTGAAAATTGATGACCAACAATTTTGATACAAATGTACTAGTTGGGGTCATTTTAAAGCAAAAATGTTACTGTGGTTGCAGCTATTCAAATTTGAAAACTTACTGATTGTCTGTTTTTGCCATTGTATATTAGATGTATATGTGTTCTGAACTATTGGTCCAAATAGGAAATTTGGAATTTGAAGATGTCAGCTTAAGATATTAAAATTTTTTTTAAATATATTTGATAATCAACAATTAAGCTGTGGTCACCAATGCACATGCCGACCCCCTGTAGTTGTGTACACAGCTAAAAACATAAAACTTGTCAAAGTCATAAACCAAGAGTAAAATACTGAAAAACTGTGTGATTATATTAACATATGCTACAAATAACTGAAACAGTAAGTGGACTGTGAAAGTGCATATGGTAAGAAATGATGTGTTCTTTCAAGAAGAACAAACTATGTAATGACTCAGCAACAGAGTAACACAAAAGACACAAAAGCGCTGTTGTAGCTGCTGGCAAGGAGAGATGGGGACACTTTTTCTAAAGTGTGTTTAGAGTAAAGCATAAACAGGCTTATCACTGTCTGTCATTAAGGCGCAGTGGGAAATGTGTCCATTGATACAGTACTGTGCCACAGTGAGTCTGGGAGAAGCTCCTCTTTTCTATCTGGTATTCTGCGGGGCTGTGGTGCGGGGGATATGAGAATAATCTCAGGCATCAATCACTGTGGGGAACCCAGTGATGGAACTTCAGCACATTAATATGCAACAGTAAATGTTGTCCATGATTGATAACAATAGTCAGGCTTCCTGAAAAACCTGCAACGTGACAAACATTTCTGATATACTATCATACATAAAACCAATGAACTCTGAGCTCTGTTTTGAAAGAAGGGGTGGGATTTCCCTGTCATACAGTAAATATAGATTATTTATGTCCTTGTTTATATGTTTGCAATGTAATATAATTTAAGTAACAGGTAAAGACGAATGCTGCTAGGCTGCAGTGAGTAAAATAAATACAAGGTAATGACTGAAAAAAGTTTTATCCTGTGGAGTGCTACTGTTAAACTGCCAGTCCCAGCTCCTGTAGTTCATGGTTGTCCACACTATGTCCTGCTTTCCTTTTTTTTTTTGCATGGAGCAAAATACAAGGCTGACCATGCTCCATTTAGTCTGTGTGAGTTTTCATCCAATTTCTGCACACAATCACATATGCTTGATACACCAGCTGTAGTGGATAGAAATACACATTATTTGCCATGTCATTTGCAAATTTTCTGGTTAATTTCCTCAGAATTTTCACTACATTTAGATTGGACTTTGGCTTATTTTGCCTCACTTGAGGACAAGGTTCTGCTGCTGCAAGAAAAGTAGCATTTTATAAAGTTAACTAAAAGCCTTGGTTTTATACACAATGCTGTATGGTGTCAATGGTGTCATATGGCTCTATAGTTTTGTCCATGGTACATGAGCCAAGATACAATCAATAGCCTAATTTAACAGACTGAAATCACTGATAAATGTACTTTTAATGGTGTAAACAAACTAATGTTTTGACACTTAATCATAGTCAAACAATATAAAGGCACAATGCTGTCTCTCCTGATGTCATGACCATGTTCATTTTTGCCCTCTTTTTCCTTTCCTGCCTCCCTCTTTCTCACCTGCTGTACCTGCTGGTCACACTTACTGACACACACACCCAGGCTGCTCTTCCACTGCTATTCCTTGGTTCACCTTCCTTCCTCTTCAACTGGCCCCTCCCGTGCTCAGCTGTAAGTGTTCAGCTGTACAGGCCACAGTATTTACACTCTCCATTCGCCTTCATTCTTGAGCAGATTAACAAAACACAGCCTGGCAGCTACACTCTGCATAGCTACTGTGTCCTTGCCACATTCACAGCACCTTTATGCCAAACTTGTCTCTGTTTATGCTTGGATTTTCACATCACGTCTCTTTTTTGGGCTATTCCCATGCATTTGGTTAGTTATTTGTCTGTTAATGTGGCTGCTGCACATTACCCATGTACTTTGATAATCACTTAGTGCATACTTTCCTCTACCTTCCTGCCTGTTAATTCTGTCTCTTGAGAATATTGATCTATTCATTCTGTGCACTGTGAAGCTACTCACCTCACTTGTCAATGTTGCTTACCTGTTAAAGCTACTCACCTACCTGTCCCAGGTGTGCTAAACTAAACAACTTTCTTGCGAAAAGAAAACTTACCGTGAATGGAATTTTTGCGCTTGGGTCCATGACATCATACCATGTCATACTATGTTACAGAAGGAAAACCCAAATACTAAAAGGCACATCTCAAGTCTTTTGCAATCATTGTTGTTTCTCTAACTTTTATCTTGTTTGTCTTAGTCCTTCCCAGTAAAGATGCATGGAGGGTCCAAAGAAAAGACACAAGGAGAGTAAAAATTGGGAAGTGACTTGATTTTTTTGATGGAGATTACTCGGCTGTCGGTAGGACTTTAGAGTTTTGTGGTAACATCTGGAGTTCATATTTGCCCATATACTCACTGTCCAAATAATTAGGGCACACAGTTACCACCATCAGCATGCATGTTTTATTTTTATTTTTTGTACAGACATACTTTCTGTATGTCTGAATATGTTTCACCCTTTCACAGTCATCTCACACATTTATGAAAAACCAACATTCTGTATTTTTACAGTCAGGCCAGTGTACTAGAGCAAATTATTTCCAATTGCGTTCCAATTGTGTTTTTTTCCTACTGCATTTACTGGTATAGTTTGTAATAATTATGTAGCCTAATAGGTTGTTATGTCTTATAGCTAAGTTTCATAATGACTGATTTATTGAACCAAATATTTTAGACAAAAGTAAACTAAGGAAATATGATGCATCAAACTGTATTTCTACCAGTCAAACAATTACATTGTTTTATCACAGGTTGTTTGATCATTCATTATGATTAATCACACCATATTTATACATTAGGCTTTGCATGTATTGTAAACTTGAGGTCTCCAGTAAATGCAATAAAAGGAGCTTCTGCCAAGTGCTTCACTTTCATAGCTTTTACAGGGTCATGAAAGTAGCTTGTATGAGGAGTCTCCTGTGGTGATATCAATGGTTTCTTAAATCCCTTTCCTGTGGTCTGTGGTGATCATTCAGCGATGGCGTTGGTTCAATTTGCTGTTGTTAAGAGCCGCCTCAGGTCCCCCTCAACTGTCTCTTTTTTATGCTGCTATAGATGTAGTGCGTTTTCACACCTTAGTGCGTTTGTAAATTTGTAAACTTTTAGCATTTTTAACTTGGTTCAGTTTTGTTTTACACACACACACACACACACACACACACACACACACACACACACACACAGACTCTTATTACTGTAAATACAGTAAGAACATTCTGTCTTCTGGAATTTTGTTGTTACCGTTTCTTAGAAATGGGAGATATTACGCCATAGGTTAACCCCTGTTGACCCACATTGAACTTGGCAACCTCAGTGGCTCAGGGTTAGTGGACATTTTTGAAGTTCAGTGTTTTGTCCAGCAGCATTTCAACAAATGGCCAGAAGCAGTCAGGTCAAGAACCACCACTTCTAGAGTTATTGGTTGTTTGATCTGCTGTTCCTTTCTCTTTTTCTCTTTCTTTCCACTCACCCCAACCGGCTGAGGCAGATGGCCGCCCACCATGAGCCTGGTTCTGCTGGAGGTTTTTTCCTTTCTTAAAAAGGGAGTTTTTCCTCTCCACTGTTGCCTAGTGCTGCTCAAAGGGGGATTTGTTGGGTTTTCCTTATTATTTAGTTGTATTGTAAGGTCTTAAACCTTACATTGTAAAGTGCCTTGACATTGTTGTGATGGTTGTGATTTGGCGCTATATAAATAAAGTTTAATTGAATTGAATTAAATAGAGTCAACAGGGGACCATTCCACCAACTTCCCTGCTGCAGCCCCTCTTGTGTTAGGCCTAATTTCTACCCTATGTACGGAACTTTTGGAACTGATTAAACTTATTGTTAAAAGATATTACACTCCTCAGCTTTTAGCCAGCCTAAAAATAAATAACTAAAGTTTCAAATTGGTAGTATTTCAGTATAAACCTGCACTGGTGTTATGGTGTGGTTTCAGCATACATACCTTCCTGATGAGACTCCTGCTTTAGTACTACCCTTTCCCACTTCCCTTCCTCCCTTTTTTTAAATGATAAATGTTTTTAATACCAAATTTTTATTTCATGCAGATCCCCCATTTTATTATCACACCCTGATCATGTTACTGTGCGTAATTAGAGTATTATTTGCACCCAGACCACAATACTGCTACAACTTTAAACATTCAATGTATTGTTTTATTTTTGGTTTTTTTAACCTCCTCCTGAGAAATGGAAAGAAAAAAATACCAATGCAAATTTCAGAAGGTCATGAAAAGAAGTGTTCCTGTTTCTCATGGAAAGTTTTAAAGGAAATTTTTGTCCAAAATTTGCAATTTGCAATATATTGAATGTGTTGATGTGAAGGAGTTCAACTGTGTTAAAAGTATGAAACTAGTATCTGCCTCACTCTGCAGCGATGTATTCACAGTGTCACTATCTCCAGAAGAGGTGGTACCTCTTTTGATGTCCCAAGATTTTAATGAGGCTGCATAGACATAGAGTAGTGTTGTGCCATGGCGTGATCCATATTCTGAGCAGTTTTGAGTCTTTAAAGATTCATTTGTCAGTGTTAACTGAGCCACAGTGATATTTGAACATGTAGCTCACATGTGCTAACTACAGCTACAGTGATAAAAACCTGTAGCTTGATTGGATAATGAGGAGGCAGTGCTAACAGTGGTTTAGCTGTGTAAGAATTAACCAACCTGTCTCTCAAACGAGCAACAGGGGTCTCATAAACATTCTAATCACAAGAGGTCACTAATGACAATTGTGTTTGTACATTAGTTTTTTTCTTCCTGTTGAAAACTGCTGAGCCTCTTGTCATTTTAACAAATGCAGTAGATACGGTAGACATTAATCATCTCTGCTATAGCTGTGTTTTTGTTTTTCTGCATGCTATGTTCTTAAGAATGATATATACATAGATACATTAATTAGCTGATTTGCAAAATGCAAATAACAACATATATTAATTCTAACTTTGTGATTAACCATCCTTCAAATTATAGCATATGAGCTCTACTTTACTTAATAAATTTAATGTACATTAACTTACTAGACAATTTACTAGAATTAATCGTTGTCTCCTGTGGGGTGGGAAATGGTTTCAAAATAATTTTCCACTTTAGTCAAGGTAGCAGACACTGAGACAATTATTATTTGAACCATCACACTGTTCATCACAAGGGAATTACAGACAAGCATACAATGCATTCTTATGAAAACAGCTGAATGTACCTGCCTTTAACATTAAATGTATTTGCAGTATTGTTTTTTCTCACTTAGTGTTTTCTCTGAAATATTCAATGAGTCATGGACTGGAAAGAGCGCAGCGTGAATCCCCATGTCCTATAGCTTTTCTTCTCAATATGAGCTGTTACTATAACACTGTTATATATATATATATATATATGGAAAAGGAAACTAAAATCTGTTTAATTGTTCACTAGAAAGATTTTTCACATCATTGCTGCACTCAAGGGCAATGTCTACTATGATCTATTGATAAAATGTTATTCAGGGTCAAAAGCCCAAACCCTCTGAGCATTTATTCCCAGAATTCCTCCACCAAACTGTTTACATATGAGTCACTGTATCTCTCAGCCAAACTAACAGTAAAAGCATCAGCCTACTTGTTTTCTGAGTAGATCTAAGCCACATCAGCGAAAATCAAACCATGAATGTTGTTTTCACCTTTGATCCGATGTAGTTTGCAGATATATATTTTTAAAGATTCCATGAAATGAAAAATCACTAGTATGTGTTATCTTACTGCATATTTTAGATCAAATCCAAGCTGCTCTCTTCTTCATTGTGTATATAAAAAACATGTTTGATCTCAGTTTATAGGTGTGATCAAGCTCACTTATTGCATTATTTTATAAAATCAACATGTCATTGAAGATACAAGTTTTAATTTTGCTTCAGCGGAGTTTTATAACATCAGGAGACTTTTTTTTAGGAATAATCTAAGCCGGCCTGTAGCACAGGCAAACACAGCAGTGTCCTAGGGCTCCATGACTCCCTAGGGAGCTTATTATGTGCAAATATTATTGACATCTTTGGTGCTTGATTTTCTTTTGTCTCTTCAATTTAACTTGAACAGACAGGCTTTCAGACATTGTCTTATTCTGACCAGACCAGTTCAGAATTTAGCTTGTATTTATACAGTGTATTTAATATCTGTGGCCCTCAAACCTTTACAGGATCCATACATATGTCTTTAAATAGAGAGAGGAGGTGTGAATGCAGCACACGGTGATTAACTTCATTAATTATTAAAGTCTTTTGTACAGTAGATGTAATAACAAATGCTTTTCTGCACAGCAAATACGTAGCAATTCCAGAATGTCAAATCAAAGCTGTTTGCATCAGTTTTATTTTCAAAAGAATCATATTACTTCTAGAACAGAATAATTGGAGTGTCAAGTTGATTATTACAGGAGGGTCTTAGTTTTGCTTTCACTTTTAATTTACAGTGCTGGCATTTACTATGAACATAAGATAACTGATCACCAAAAAAATTATATATTATTAAATGGATCCAATAATGGAAACACTGTTTGTTCTACATACATTACTGTATCAAGGCCAAGGATATGTATATTTACCACAAAGCAGGAAATTTTAGTTACATGAAAATAAATAATAAAAACAATAACATACCGCTGACAGTTTTTCATTATGGCTCTGTATATTTGTGGTGTTTGCATTGTTGTCTTCTGTAATTTTTCATTGATTCAAAGCAAATGCTTTACCCATCAGTTCATTGGAAGAGGTCCATCGTCAACATTACTAAGGAAATAAATAACATAAACATTAAAATGTTAATGCTTATCATTGATAGCATGTGGCTATTCAGTTTAAGTATTTATTGGAGCTACTAACCTCTGAAAAAAGGGTCCGCATGAAAACTTCAATAGCTACAATAGCTTCAATAGCAACTCAACAGCTACCAAATAAACCACAATTCATTCAAAATATGGACTGTGCAAGGAAGCCAATGTGTTTGCAATATTGTGACCATCTGATTCTCTTAAGTTTGCAGTTTGGTTAATTTATTATTTATACAGGTTAGGTTAATTTGTTTTGTTTTTGTTTTTTGTTATTGGCAGGGTAATAGTTTATAATTACTTTATGTTTTTTAATAAATTATAACTAATTTCTCTTTGTCTTTATTACACTACATCTTTTGTGTATTTGTATACAAATCCTTATATCCTTGTATATATTATATATTATATCCTTGTATTTAAAAAAAACAAAAAACAATTACTGTATAAAATGATACATTACGATCATCATTAAAGTGTTCATGCAGTAGCTGCTGACTTGTCAGGACCTGACAATCCAGCCCAGTCACTTGGGAATTACATCCAGAGAGTATAATAAATAAATAATAAATAATAAATTAGTAAATAAACCTAAGCTTTTCAAGATGATTTTGTCACACTGAGTCCAATAGATTCAGTTTAATTTAAGAAGATTTTAATGTGATGACACAATGCAAATGTATGAGGTGTAGTAAGAAAGCTATTATTACAACTTGTCACAGCTGAGTTCACTTTCTCTGTGAAGAACTCGTCTGACACATGTGTCTCTCTGGTTCACAACAAGGCAAAGCTTTTATAATAACTTTGCCTTAATTGCACACATCAGAAGAAAGAAAACCTGCCTAACACAAAAACGAGCAAATTATTAATGTGTAAGGATGTCATGCATTCATGTATTTGATATCAGTAAAAACATTCTGTTAATTAAATCATGTTTTGAAGTTTATTTAATAAGCCACTCTTCTTATGAGTAGAGAAAAAGGGATGTCTATAACAGACATAGGAGATAGAAAAGTTTCCTGTAACATTCAGGGTGAACTTATACTTACACAGTTATGTGTATTTTTATAAATGTGTAGGTGCATTAGCGCTTAAGTTGAAGCATAACAAAGCATGTATAATCAGAATTAGAGGCAGTGAAAGTCCAGAACATCACAGATACAAAAGTGATTTAAACATCTAATTTTGTAAAACAGCTATAGGCTGTTATTCAGATTGTATTATAAGCTGAACGGAAGATAACAATCTCCAGAATATCAAAATTATAAAGCTTTTTGTGTGTTCATCTCAGACACAGTTGGATCCTGCAGTGAAAAACAGAAGCATGTAAGCTTGTTCTTATCAATACTGAGAAAGGCAGCACTTGAAAGATATGATTATTCACAAAAATGGGAGTGTGATGTAAGGCCCCCCATTTCAGCAGTGCAAAAAGCAGTTTATGTTCAATCTGCGTTTGAAGTTTAACTTTTATGATTATTAGAAGAGATTAGACCATATCACCAGAAACTTAGAAACACAGTATGTCCTCTAAAATAATGAAACTGTATTTCCTGTGTGAAACACAGTACCATGTAGGTACCATATAATTTCAGAAATCATTGATAAATGTTGTCTGAAGGAATTTGATGAAGACATTTGATTTCAGGGGGTTCGTTTGCTCATAAGATGCTGTAATATATATACTTTTCCTTATAAACTTGACAATAAGGTCCACAGAGTTAGTGTAAAACATCATGTCAGAGCTTAGCAGCATCTTAAATGCTGCCAAAGAGCAGTATGCTCAGCTGGATACTGGACTTTAAACAGTATCACTGCTGAAAAGCCAAGTTGCCGGGGGCACAAATATTCCTAAGTGGCCTGGTAAAAACCAGCCATACATCCCAAGATACAGCAGTGGAAGCTGCTCAACTAAAACATTTAATTAGAAGGCGGGACACAATTCTATCATTTAAATATAATCAGCATTCATGTCTTCATCATCTAACCTGACCAGAGCTCAAGGGATCAGTAATGACATACAGTGCTTTCTGTGTTAATCAAACTAAATCATATTCATAATACCATCATGTTCATTGATGATGGTTTGACAGAACTAACACAAGGGATTTGTCTGCAAACATTAAACAGTGTTTAAAAAAGAGTTAATTTACAAGAGGATATCAGCTGAGTACCAATGTGATATCAGCACACGCTTTTAATTAAAAATGTGAATGCCTAAAACAATTCGATCATTCATTTTTGTAGGTGGATATTTTTACACATCACGATATGAGCAGCACTCTAGGACTTTGTATTAAAGATTAAGATTAATTTCATTTTCAGTTTCAGTTTGCTCAAAGCCCATAATAATGTCAGTACTGGTGCAAATATACATCCTGTCCTTCAAATAAATGCATCAGAAGTTGGTGCCTTCATAGAACAAGCGCTAATTGTAGCAAAAAAAGACAAGCGCAAGTACAGGTCCTCAAATCAAGTTTAAAGTCCTCTTTAAAACAACCAACCAAATATGTGTTAAGTGCCTAAAGTCTTTTTTCCCCCACTGTTTTTTTAAGAAATTAAAAGTCAACATGGGATGTCAAAGTGTTGGAAGGCTTAAACCAATCTTTAATGCCCATGTAGGTAGTTTGTGCCAACTCTCTCACAAGACAAGTGGCCGAGTGTTGTAAGAGCTTATATGGAGTTCTGATTGTGGGGTTAATTGTCCTGACTGTGTTCACTCAAGTGGTGTCATTATTGGTATTCAACTTAAACAATGAATATTTCATATCACAATTAATTTTACATATGTACTGTGTAACAGTTCTGTTCAGCCATAGAGATGAAGCACTCTGAGTGCAACGTGGCCCTGTACGTGACCCCATCTGTTTTGACAAGATGGTGCCAGTGTATGTGGCCTGTTGTTTGTCTCTGCAAACTCTGATTGTGTTTATGGTGTTGTTGTCGATTTTCACAGTTAAAGTCAACTCTTTATTGATGTATGATCGCCAAACACTCCTAAATCTATCCGCTACTCCGCTCACCTGCCTGGGATACTGGGTCACTATACTGTTGCACTATTTCAGGGTGTTTTCTGGATGCGCACTCCACAGACTGCTAATACTCTGGCTCCAGCTCCTGCCAGGATAGCCCTGGTGAGTGTTAGATTGCTAGTTAACAAAACAAAACTTTCATTTTAAAGGATTCCTTTATCTCCCATAGGTTGGAGTTTCTGTGCGTAATGGAAACATGGATGACTATTGGTAAGTCCAGTGCTCTTTGTGAACTTTTGTCACCTGGCTGCATGTGGATTGTCTTCAGGCAAAAGTAAGCTTGTAAACAGGTTACACTGACCATGTCGTATCCCAGCTTTGAGATGAACTTATTTGGTTTTTTTGGTGTTGTTATATATAGACCACCAAAGTATAATAAAAATGTTATTGGTGATTTTGCTGACTTCTTGGCAGGAATAATGCCTAAATATGACTGAAATCTAATACTTGGGGACTTTAACATCCATATGTGCCGCCTGGAGAGGTTGTTGGCCAAAGACTTTTTAAATATAAATTTAAACATTAAACATTTTCCTTGTCGTACGGTTAAAAGAGGAGCTCCTGCGCAATGTCGTTATGTTTTTTCAATTCCTCCACTGCTGCTCAGTTTTCCAATGCTCTCAGTCATAATTATGTGATTAGCCCAATTAATTACTTGTGCTTCGATTAAGATGTTGAGGTACTATTCTCTCTCTTTAATACGGCCTGTCAAACTACATTGGATAATGTGGCTCCACTGAAAAGTAGGCATTCTAAACCTCAACATAAGCCTTGGTTAAATGATTCTGCCAGACACAAGTGCAGAAGAGCTAGGCGTAAGTGGAAGGAAGACAAGCTACAGGTGTCTTTCCAGATGTTAAGAGACAGCTGGCGTTTTTAATCAGAGAACTGTAAAAGCTGCCAAAACCAAGTACTTTTCAGTTGAGGGTTTTTAATGACTCTCAGCTACAGATTCTGGTCACTGTGTTGTGTTGGTACTGTTAGACCCAACAGCTGCCTTCGATAGTGGACCATCCTGTCTCACCTAGAAAACTGGGTGGGTATTCAGGGTGGTGCCTTAGATTGCTTTAGGTCCTACAGAGAGAAGTTTCTGTGTTCGTATTGGAACTGCATGCTCCTCCTCTTCACCACTTACATCTGGAGTGCCTCAAGGGTCCATTCAAGGGGCCCTTTTATTTCTAATTTACTTACTTCCTCTTGGATCAGTTCTCCAAAAACATGGCATCTCATTCCACTTTTATGCAGATGACAGCCAAATTTATGTAAAACAGCTTAAGGCATGGATGTCAATTAATTTTTTGCATTTTATCCATAAAAAAAACAGAGGTCATGTTGTTTGGGCCCAGTGATGCCCCTAAAGCTGAGGTTGACCTGGGTTTTTCTTAGTCAGTATTTGAAATCTATGGCAACAAATTTAGGTGTGAGACTGGACAGTTATCTCAAACATGATGCACAGATCAGTGCTCAAGTCCAGCTTTTTTTCATTTGAGACAACTGGCCAAAGTGAAACCATTTCTCTTGTGCCATCACTTTGAGACTTTAATCCATGCTTTTATCACAACTTTCTTAGACTACCGCAATGCACTTTATATTGGGCTTAGTAAGATGTCACTTACTCGATTGCAGTCCAAAACGCTGCTGCTCGGCTTTTAACCGGTACAAAAAAACAAGACCACATTACTCCGATCTTGGCATCCACTGGCTCCTGGTTTGCTGTCTTATTGATTTTAAAATCCTTTTGTTTGTTTTTAAATGTCTTAATGGTCTCGCCCCGCAGTATCTGTCTGACCTTCTTTTGCCGTACACTCCATCACGCTCTCTCAGGTCAGCAGCTCATTCATTTTTAGTTTAACTGTTGTTTTA
>OMLM01002144.1:15202-27422 GCA_900302695.1 Helostoma temminkii | reverse complement strand
CTATTGCAGGGCCACATATAGACGAACAACCATTCACACTCTCACTCACACCTACGGGCAATTTAGAGTCCCCAGTTAACCTAACTGCATGTCTTTGGACTGTGGGAGGAAGCCGGAGTGCCCGGAGAGAACCCACGCAAACAGGTGACAGTGCTAACCACTGCACCACCATGCCGCCCCACAACAAGTTAATTCGGTTCCCAAAAAGATCCTTCTAAATAACTGAGGATTGAAAATCCTTCATACTAGCAAGTTTTACATAATCTGATGAACATCTAAAATAAATGGCAAAATACATGGTAGGCTCATGACCTCCACAATGGCTGTGACACCAAGGCAGGCAGTGAGACGTTGCAGTTAGAAAATAAAATTGTTTTCAGAAATTTGGTTACTCTGAGAAAAAAGATATCAAGGGTTCAGGTATTTTGTTAGGAAGGGGAACAGTGTGATTTTGGTTAAATAGCTTCTTATTTCAGTTAACCATGGTTACAGCAACATGGTTAAGGTTAGGGAGTAAGAATTGTGATGATGAACGGCAGCTAAACACCTGCCTTAAAGTCACATTTTGTTCATTCCTGCCCACAGAGACTTTGTGTTTTAGTCAAAATGTCACACCGCTTCCTTGTTTCAACAGCATCAGCAGATAACACTCCCAGACTCCCATCACCAGGCTAATGAAACATAACGGCTATGCTCTTTCTCTTTCCCCTATACCCAGAGGGCTCTACAAACTGATATACACAGATGCAGCAAAATAGAGAGAGAAGGTGTTAATAAACTACATTTGAGAATAACAAAGCCTAAATCCAACTTTACTTATCAAAACAGCCCCAAACCCAGTATGTTGTTCAGTTCACCTTCAGGACCTACTACAAACATGATTTTGTGTCAGTGCCTGTTGGCCTCAACCCTGCGTTGGAGAGGGATTAAGAATGAAAGATCCTATACAGAGGGAATTATAGAAGCAAATGCACTAAATGGCTATCATGACCATTAATAGGATAAAAAGGGAGGTTAATATAAAAATAACAATGAACTTAAAAAGGTCTATAATAACTAGGTATCTAGCTTTTCATTCATGTCTGTCTTAAAACCTATTTTCGCAGTTTTTACTGAGATTCTGACATTCACTAATGTTTTCTTATTTAGGATTAGTTCTTAGGTAAGAACAGAATCTCATACACCGTAGCACATTAGGGTGCTGATATATTTGTGCAATAACTGGTTGCTTCTTCATGGATTTTACAGTTGTATAATGTAATAGGAATTAAATTACAATCACATTTTACTATTACAACTAAGAATATTAGTATCAGTATTCAGCGTTGCAATAAGTATTCACACAGTCAGAACTAGCTGACCGAAAGAGACTTTATTTTGTGGAGCACTGTGAGTGTCTGTGGTCCAAAAGCAAATGTTAGCAGCCAGGCGATTCCCATCAGATGTATGATTTGATACTGTATACTGCAGTTGCCAGAGTGTTTATAAAATTAATAAAACATACAAGTTTAAACATGTTCCACTTCCACTTGTGACACAAAGTAATGACAAAAAAACAAAGGCATCTTCTGCTCACTGAATGAGGTAACAATGGGTTTTGGACATGAAGCTAACTACACAGTCTGGAACAATTCAATTTCAGTTCAGTTTTTACAAAGAACTTCAGCAATACAACTATATGGAATTATATAGAACACAATCGCAGAATAGAAAAAAGTTAATACAAGTTAAAAACAAACAATGGTGGTGTATGATAAGGAGAAGGGAGGAGGAGCTTAGTGTGTCAAGGGACAAGTCTAAGTCTATAGCAGCATAACTAAGAGATGGTTCAGAGTCACCTGAACTGACAGATAAGATTTAAACCAACCTAGTGCTTTTCTTTTAATCCTATGACTGACCTAATGCTGTCTATAATGTCAAAAGCAGCAGATCTAACAGAACAAGTACAGAAAAAAGTATATTGTCTGAATCTAATAGAAGCTCATTCATGACTTTCACCAGTGCTGTTTATGTACTATGATGTGAATCAAAGTTGGTTTGTTGAGTTGAGGGTTAAACTACAGCAACCAAGGGTCTGTAGTACATAGCCTGTTAGTAAACATAGGCAACAACATAGACATGATGATTGAAGGTAAAACTTCGTAGTAGTCTAGTTGGGATGGAGTCTAACAGACATGTTGACAGTTTTGATGAATTAATAACTATAATTAACTCAGCAGGATCTACAGGGAGGACGTGGTCTAAGTAAAACAGGTCTTAATAAATAAAATAAACAAAACTAAGCGGTTGTACGTCTCAGTACCAGTTACAGAGCTGATCTGATATTTTTTCTCTAATGGTGATGATTTTATTTGTCAAGACATTCATAAAGTCATTGCTACTGAGAGTTAGGAGAATACAGGGCCCAACAGAGCTATGGCTCTTTGTCTCTGATTTACTACCTTCTTTTTCAGAGAGGCAACAGTATTGAGCATTGTATGCAGTGAGGCTGCAGCATCACATACCCACATTATCAGTCAAAATACTGCAGGTGACCTGTGTATTGTGTAAAAACATTACAAGGGTGTGTAGTACCTTTGGGTAGGTTTACCTACCAGATGCAGCTCTTTATAAAGACAGTTCACAGGAACTCCATTTAAAGCGTTGTTTACCATAAAAGCATTTTTTTAATGAAACTTTAATGAAAACACCCAGAGAATCCAAACTGCTTGACTTATTTACTCAACTTTTTGATTTTGGATTCACTCACCTATTATTAACATTATGATCACATTCAAAGGGAGGGTTCATCCAAAAAATACATTAATTATAACAACATTGTTCATCTCTTCTCCATAGTGCTATTTGTCCACACAGATAGTTTTTATTTTAGATTTGAGATATGTCCATATAAATACTTAAAAAAAACAAAAAAAACAAAGCACAGTAATAAAGCTGATAACCAATAATTTCTGATAATTAGTTAACGACTGTGTAAACTCATTAACAGGGCGCAGCTCTGCTGTCGCAGTTATTCTGCTGTTGTGCTCTGGCTCTGGACACGGAAAAGCTTTTGTGTTGCACTGAAAGCAATACCACATTGCAAACACTTCTTGGCAGTCTGCAGATGGACTCTGTACCCCGTCTTTATGTATGCTTATATACACTTCCATATTATAAAGTGGGGTCAGCCTACATGCAAGGCACACATCACCAGACTGGAGGGGTAGAGCAGCTGAAATGAGTTGTTCCTGAGGGAGGTTTTCAGTGCACATTTTCAGCTAGGGCAGAAACCATTTTATTTAGCATGAAAACTTACACTTTTTTTTTTAAGCACCAAAAGGGCTATAATAAGGGCTCTTTTATTATATTTTTAGCCACAATCATATCTATGTTCTTTTGTACCTGTTGCCATAGTGAATTGTTGCCTTTTTTATTGACTTATATTTATTTATTTATGACCGTTTCAACTTGAAAACTGACAAATTATAACTTTGTGAATGTAGAATTCATGGCAGAGCTGTTGTATTGGACTGCATTAGATTGTACAGGTGGTCATAATGTTATGCCTGAGTGGTGTATGAAATAATTATCAAAAAGTTAAATGTTTTTCAACCACACAGTTAACCAGGCAATGTTCAGTATCAGTAATGTGCACAATATTAGTAGTGTGTGCATTCAGCTAGAGTAGGTTTACTTAACTAATTAGATTTCACCATTAAAGAAATTGATTATATACTGTATATGGTGTTAAAATCCTTTACAGATATTCTCACTGTATATAAAAAGATAATACCTGAGAACACACATCAACATACGTTGGCTTTAAATGCAACATATTTAAAGGTGACACCAGTAACTATACCTTTTAATGACACAAAACCACAAAGAGCTAAAAATCATTTCTCTGACCTGTGACCATAATTTTTATAATAACAGCCACAGCTGTGAAGTTGTCATGTGAGAACCTTTGTATTCAACTTTTAGGAAAGAGAGAGAGCACCACGTATTCTTTTAATGAGATATTCAAAACATATGACTTTTGGCTTTGATTCTGTTTTCTTCATTTCATCTATTCTTGATTTTGCATAACACACAAATAATACTATCAGGGCCTCATTTTCTAAGATCCCATTGGTGGGTGTTTTATGGGTGATGTACTAAGAAAAATTGCATGATTGGTAGAGGAGGTTGTATCTAAATGAGGAATTAGCATGTTTCACCAGTGTCTGTTGTAAATGACCAGGGTAAACAGAAGAGGAAATTCGATCCAGAGGACTTAAAGGTGTTAGTGGAAGAGGCTGATAATTTCTCTGGTGAGCTGTCGTGGTTATTCTGCTGCTCTGTCTGTGCTCTGGACAAGGAAAAGCTGTTAATTGTTGGATTGAAAGCAATACTACATGGATACGTTTCTTAGCAGTCTGCTGATGGACTCTGTACTCTGTCCTTATTACACTCCCGTACTCTCAAGACGGGTCTGCCTACATGTAACATGTGAGGCACATGTCACCAGACATCATTCTCAACCACAAGCTGATATAAACAGGATTTCTTTTGTGGAGCATTGTGTGATATGGTCCAGAAGTGTTTGTCAGAGTGAATAATGAATTCTTGCATTTAGTGTGGATGCCCCGAAACTTAGGGCATGATGCGCTCTAATTAGTAAAAGTTAAAATGTTCTTCCTGTGGTTGAGGGGGCACAAAACTTCCATCACCATCATGTTTGACTGTTAATATGATGTTCTGTTTATGAAATGCTGTTTTAGTTTTACTCCTGTTGCTATGAGATGCACACCTTTCAAAAGGTTCAACTTTTGTCTAATCAGTGGTTATTGGTGGTTAGTGGTTTTGTGGTTATTTCAATGCAATGACCACATTTGAAACCAGTCTGGTTGACATCAAGAAGGGAGACAGGTCAATAGTTCTCGACCTGGGAGGGTTCAAGGGTTGATTTCTATAGAAGAGTAATAACAAGGGCCTGTTTGAATGTGGTGGTGAAAGTGCAATTTGTGAGAGATGTACTGATAAATTGCACTGTGTGTATTTGCATTTTCCCCTCCCTGTATCTAGTGCACACTGTCAAACACACCTTATTTTGCATATTTATGAAGACAAAGGTGCAAAATCCACAGTATCTGCTGTTTTGCTCATATCAACAAGGCAGTTCTCGATGCACACCCTTAGTAGATCAGCACATGCTGCTGTTTTGAGGGCATAATCAACACTTGTTGAGTGAATGTTTGAATTCATTTGTAAGGGAGAGATTTTGGTTTTGATTTTTAATTAAATTGCTAAAGTATACATTTCTGCCTGTGCACCCACAGCTATGCATCAAAATGGAAACCAATACTGGCTAAAATATGGTGTTAAAAAAAAATCTGTGTCATGACATACCCGATGGCTGTATTGTTTCTGTTATCATACACACTCCCAGGTAATCTTGTAGGTTTGTTTTAGAATGTCTCTGTCAGGTTTGACTTTGGCATTAAACAAAAGAAGGACAAAGCTTGACTTGGTGTTAAAGGCACAATCGTTGGAGCTTGAAGGTAGCTGAAGCAGGCACAAAGTCATTTTATAATCATGTGTACAGTCATCCTCCATTCATGTATTGACAACAAGCCAACACACACGATATAAAAACTTGATGTTGATTCATTTTGTGCAGAAAACACTGAGCTCTGCACTCCAGTATATGGATTTTGTCAAATGCATTGTGAACATTTCTTGTTAATGTTTATGTTCATTAATGTTGTGGTTGTTAGCTCATGCTTGCTCACATTTGTTCCAGAGCATCATGTGAGCAAAGCCACATTACCAAATTAAAATATCCATTGTTAAAAAAAGTGGTTAATAGATTGACATGATTGTTTTTGGCGTCCGTCACTCGCCTGTCTCATGACACAGCTACACTCTGTGACACACACATACAACTACAAGGCCCCACACAGTTTTTTAAACCCAGAGTCTATTTTTTCCTCTAGTGCACTTAGTCAAGGGTAATCTCTCCAAGCAGCTGTTCAAATCACGCAAATCCCCTGCTGTTTATATGTTGTGAAGTTATTAACAGTGTACATAACGATTATGAAGGCTCCTAGTTTTGCTTCAGTATGACCCTTCTGTGGTCAATACTGTAAATGATCAATATTTCCCCCACTTATTATAGAGGGCTGCTGGAATAAAATCAAATAATTGTCCTTCACACTTCTCAAGGAGCCTAGGCAAAAACAACTTTTTCTAGTAAGTTTTGTCAGCATGGAAAGAGCCAGCTTGTCCTCTGCTGCTGACAGACAGCTGCTTCTAAAAAAGGGACAGTGGAAGGCAGCAGATTAAGGAGATGCAACAGAACAATTCCAAGAAAGATGAAAACCTTCATGTGTTCCTTTGAATGAAGATGGACTCCTGGATTGTTTATGGTAAAGTACAGTATACCATACTTGGCTGTGATGTCACCATTCCTCAGTTGGGGCTGTTGAGCACACCATTAGTCATAGTCAGTTTGCTCCACCTCCTTTGACTGAGGAGTTTACGATTCTGCTGAACCTTTACTCGGACGTCAAAAACCTCTTGGATGGCTTTCTTTAAGCAGTGAAAGTTGTAGTCAATCAGTCCTGTGAAGAACAGAGAGAGAGGACAGAGTCAAGTCTGCTACAGGTCAGACAGGGAACAAGCTTTCTAAAACGTGCAAAGACTCTCTCTTCTTGGATTAAAAGAATGATAAAAAAAAATAAATAAACACCACATATACATAATTTAATATATGTTATTCATTTTTTAAAAAATTAATTACTGCAGGAAGTGGGCATAATTATCTTCACAACAGTTTGTGAAAAAGGCTGAGTGTGTATTAGTCTTAGTAAAGCTAACATAAAGTAATATTAACATACTTTTTTGACCCCCATGGGAAAATTATTCAGTTGTTCAGTTTCACCTATATGATGGTGCTAGTACAGGGTTTTGGTGCCTTGGCGAAGGACACCTTCACATTAAATTGTAAAATATTGTGTTGGGAAATAAAACTCGGTTAATCACGGGTGCTCACCAATAATTTAAAGAAAATAATAAAAAATGCTTAATGGAAGCCTGAAATACAGCTGCTGAGGAACAGAGGCTTTTTTAAAGATCCCTGTTTTCAAGTATATATTTGTTCACCAGTGTCAAAAACAAAACTCAGTGAAGAAAAGAGTTGAAGGCATTTGCACTGTGTGGCACACATAAAGGGTTGTAAACAGTATCCAGTCTGTGGTTTTCTAACTTTTCAGATTCTCCTTAAAGACTCAGTAGATCATCTCCATGGAGACTTTTAATCTCTAGAAAAAAGAACATCCATTGTCACTCACAGAGCATTACTATCCACTCGTTACCCAACAACATAAGGCAGACAAAGTCAGACTATACAGCTGCAGAGAAAAAAAAGGATGAAACAGAGCCAAATTGCATGTTCGAGGACAGGCTCAGCTACCACACAAACAGTAATTCATGTATAAACAGTAAAGTCCTACACGACTTACAGAATATTAAGTGAACCGTGATGACAGGAGACACATGGAGGACACAGTCTTACATAACAAGATTTAATTGTGAAGAATGTCATTGGCTGTATTGTCAGCATTGTTCAGCTGTGCTGCACAGTTCATACAAAATACACCAGGTGATTAAGATGCTTAAGTTAATCTCTTTATGCATTTAGCTGTATTAAAAAAAAAAAAACCTAGGTGCCCCGAACATTTCACAACTTCTCTCTGTAAATTAAAAAAATGAATAGTTTTATTTACAGGAGGCTATGGTTGTGTGGTTCCTCCAATGGTTTTAAGGACATTCTTGGGTAGAATGGCTGCAGCTAAGGGAGGACTCTCAGTGTTCACTATACACAGGAAGTTACATTAACTCTTATCAGATTCTGCCTGAGAATTCGGCAGAAGCCCAGCTTATCTCAGACAAACGTTGTGTATTAAGTTTGTGAGAGATTAGATTTATGTGTCTGAGGTGGTAAGTGAGTGACCTTACCTACAATGTACAGACCTATTTGGGAACTACAGTAGCACACTGATGGAAATAATAAAAGCTGACCACTCCTGTAAATTTCTGAAACTGACAACCCAACCACAGTATGAACGTCTCTGAATCTCTCTTCAATTTATTACACCACCACTGAGACATTTTAATGTGAATAACTGAGTGAATGTGTTAAATCAGATAAATATATGTATAAACTCCTACTCTGAATGATATTATCTCCAGTAAATCAACCTGTGAGGACTGTTCAGCTACTTTTTTGTTAAGCTTGCTGTACCCTTTATTATAGCACATATGCTTCATGTATTTGATCAAACATTTATTTCTGGTGAGAAATAAACGCAATTATATAAAAGGGTCAAAGTGTCAAAGTGTTCTTGGGGCAAAAAACTCAACCCTAAGTTGCATTGCAGCACTGCCTTTGGTGTGCTTGTGTGTGTGAACAGGTAATTAAAAAGCAGTCTAAAGCTCTTTAAGTAGTGATACAAAGGAAAAGTGCAGCCCATTTACCTAATGATTCAGTGCTGAAATCATTAGTTAATAAAAAAATCAAACATGACATTAGCAGGAATTTCATCATGAGGTGAACTCCGGAACTCCGGTCTGCCTCATTAGTAATTAATGACAATGTGACAGTCCTTGCTAGCCATTAGTACCATGCAGTGGTTTTTATAGACCTACAAAATGCATGCAATGATCTTGAAGCCATTGGCTTTGATTGTGCAAATTCCAAATTGTTTTCAATATTCATGGTGCTGTATGCTTCAGGGTTATGAATCAAGGAAGATAATGGCCAACACTTGTCACCCTGGAGTGGAGCTGTTTGAAAAACATATTGTATTCCATCAGGACCAAAAACACTCAGCAAAAGAGCAGTTTCTTTTTTCTTACCTGGGTTTGTATATGATCATACTTTTGTGCACCTCAAATTGACTATAAACCTATTTCTCATTCTGATACTGATATCTAACACAGATGTTTTGGGTGACTCAAAAATTGAGATATCCAAAAAGACTATAACAAGGGCGCTTAGCCTTATTTTCACATTACAGCTGGAGATTAGCAGGACCGATCTGTATGCTGATGACAAAGTTCTGTATCCACATAATAGGCAAATCTATTAAGATATTTATGTCACTTTGCCAAATGATATACACTATATTGCCAAAGGTTTGGAACACCCTTTCAAATCATTAAATCCAGGTGTTCCAGTCACTTCCATGGCCACAGGTGTGTAAAATTAAGCACCTAGGCATGGAGACTGCTTCTACAAACATTTGTGAAAGAATGGGCCGCTCTTAGTAAATGCAAGGGTGATTCTGTGATAGGTCTCCACCTGTGCAATTAGTCCATTTGTGAAATTTCCTCACTACAAAATATTCTACGGTCAACTGTTAGTGATATTATAACAATGTGGATGCAATTGGGAACAACTGCAACTAAGCCAAAATATGGTAGCCGATGTAAACCCACAGAGCGGGGTTAGCAGATTCTGAGTTACACAGTGTGCAGAAGTCACCAACTTTCTGCAGAGTTAATAGTTACAGATCTCCAAACTTTGCGTTGCCTCAAGAACAGTGCGTAGAGAGCTTCATGGAATGGGTTTCCGTGGCTGAGCAGCTGTATCTAAGCCATACATCACCAAGTGTAAGGCAAAGCATTGGATGCAGTGATGTAAAGGATGCTGCCACTGGACTCTAGAGCAGTAGAGACATGTTCTGGAGTGACAAATCACACTTCTCTGTCTGGCAATCCCATAGATGAGCCTGGGTTTGGAGTTGCCAGGAGAATGGTACTTGCCTGACTGCATTGTGCCAATTGTAATAGTGTTTGGTGGAAGGGGGGTTTGGGCTTGGCATTTTAGACAATTTCATGCTCCTAACTTTGTGGGAACAGAAGGCACCTTCCTGTTCCAACATGACTGCGCACCAGTGCACAAAGCAAGGTCCATAAAGACACTGACGCTGGCATAATCAAGACCCATGTCATCCCGGCGTATGCTCCAATGGAAATAAGTCAGGACCAAGCCAAAGATGATCTATGATTATCTAGAATATGTGCTGAACACAATTCCACAAACCAAAGTGATCATGTTGGCTGAGGACTTCAATGCACACAACGGAACAGACAGAGTTGGCTGGGAAGAAAGAATAGGAAAATTCGGTCATGGAGAGATCAACGATAACGAAATATGCTTGTTGTCATTTGCAGCAGCGAACAATCCTATTGTTGGTAATGGTTGGTCCCAACACTTAATGAAACACCAGCTTATTTGGTGAAATCCATCTGGAAAAGATGTGGTTGTCATCGACATATTAATGAACACCAGATTTCAATCATCTCTCAAAGGCGTGCAAGCAATGAGGGGCCTAGACTGTGGATCTGATCACTACTTTACACGGGCAACGATGCAGCTTTGATTACAGTGGTCAATGAGAAAGCTGAAAAGCACGAATATCGGACATTATACCAAACTGTCCAGCGGCTGGGTGGAAAGACCAAATCCAAGAATGACAACATCAAGAAAGTGGACAGTACTTTTGTGAAGTCATATAAGGAGCGTCTACAATGGTGCAAAGAGTTTTTCCAACAATTATACAACTATGAATGGCTGTCGGAAAATGAATGGTCATCATCCTTTACCAAAGCAATGTTGCCTCAGCTCTGCTGTTAAAGATTGTAACTGACGTCATAATGAGAAAAGCGTTCAAAGGTAGACAAGTATGGCAAAACAACTTTGTCAGTTTTTGCCTAAATGGATGCCGGAGCCACCAACATCCTCTACAACATTGCTTATTGTAATGTTGTGGTGGTTTGAAGATAAGAGCGCATAAGACTAAAGTTATGACTATGGATGGGTCGCAAGCTAACATCAACCAGATTGAGCAAGTGCAAGAACAGAAAACAGCATTAGCAACATTTGCATTGCTCAAATCGTGTCTATGGAAGAAGGCAAACATCTCCCTGAAGACCAAAAACTGCATGCTAATCACAACAATTGTCTTGTATGGGTCAGAGACGTGGAAGCTGCCAAAATCGGATGTGAGTAAGCTTGAGGTGCTCCAAATGCAATACGGCAAATCCTGGGCAACTCAAGTCAATCAGCAGCAACAACAGCACTGTATCGGTGACGGGGAAGACCTGTTTATCAAGCGCCAGTTACGGAATAAAGAAGAAAGAAGAAGAAGCCATCATTCAGCAAACTCAAGTGACCTGGATAACTGCAGACTGACCTGCCTGATTTCTAAGCTTAAAAAAAGCAATACAGTGCTGTTGCTGCCTCTCATGAAGGTCTTCCCCGTCACACATTGTATTTTGTATAGAAATGTGGGGCCTGGACATCTGTACATTAAGTGGAAAGCATTTATAAAGGAACATTTGCTCCTCTTGATTTATACAGGTCTACAAAACCTATTTGTTATTTATATTTTATTTATGTATTCCTTTTAATTAGAATTGTTTAATGTAAACAATATATATAAAACAAAGTGCAATACTGATTTATAATAATTTATAATAATGTATGTAATGTTATGTAATCTAACAATAAACATTATTGTTATAGTGAATATACTTACACAAAACAGGGCAAAACAAAGGCGTTAATAACTTTCTATAGGTCAGCAGCAGGATGAAATAGATAATATTAGAGACATTTCTCAAAACATAATGATTAACCCTTTGGGCTTGCTCACATACTTAGGAATAACTATTTAGTTACTATAGTTGTCTTCCGTGGTCTTCCAGGCCTTCCAATACTGTTTGTGTCCTGTTGTCATTGCCAAAAAAACCTCTGGACCAAACTGTAAAAACCTCTGGAACAAACTGTAAAACATCTACTGCAAAAAAGCTCAAACTGAATAGAGGAAGGCTTCTACAACTGGATAATGATCCTAAACATACCTTGAAATCTACCATGACCTACCCTCAAGAGACCTCACAGCCCCTTGACTAAAACATAATTGAAAATGGGTGCATGTGTCCTAAAAGAGCTGTGCTTGCAACACAGCCCATGAATACTGCAGAACTCAATGCTTTTTTGCCAGTAAGAATGAGGGTAAATCCCAAAAAGAAGAAATGCAAGACTTTTAATTGCTACAAAAAGTGTAAAATGTTATATCTGCTCAAAGGGGGTGTAAATAAGTACTGATTAAGCAGGCTGCCTTGTTTAATTTATGACATTTAAAAAGTAACTATAGATTTATATTTGCTGAAACATTTTTATGCT
>OMLM01002143.1:68502-81222 GCA_900302695.1 Helostoma temminkii | reverse complement strand
TTTTTCTCTCTCTCTCTCTCACTCTCTCTCTCACACACACACACACACACACACAGACACACACACACACACACACACACACACACACACACACACACACACACACCAATTATATTGTCATGGAGTGAAAAACTGCAGATTTAAAGCATGCAAGACTTTTCATCATGCACCTTTGCTTAAACTTGAGTAGGATTGCAGTATATTTACCCCTAAATTTTCACCTAGTGAAAGATGCATTGTGCGCTTTGCATGATTGTGATAAATATCAAAATATTCTGTTTGTCATATTAACAAAGAGATCATCTGTGAGACCTTGAGCTGATTTTTACACATTACACACAAATCACTGGCTGCAGCTTTAGGCCAGGAGTGTTGTGTCACACTTTTGTTCCTCATCCACTTGTTCCAGTCATATTTGCCAACAAAGAACAGGAAACTCCCTCTTTAGTGCTGAGGCTCCCCTGTTGGGACACTATAACTCACACAAACACACACACATATATTCACATTAATCACAAATTGACACCAGACTTCCAAGTTCACTGTTTCTGAGTTTTGTGTGATTTTTCACAGACTTTCCAGGCAGTTCTATATACACGCCCTTCTCTTAAAAACATGCAGCTGTTTAATTTTTTTTCTTATAATAGATAAAGAAGCATTCATTCCTACAGAACTGTGTGTTGCTTATCAACTCCACATATAATGCAGCTACAACTATAACCAGCAGAGCTCTGGTGTGCTGTACTTGGATAGCAGCCAAACACATATGACAACACAGCCATATGTCAGGTTATACATCTGTGGAAAGCATGCACATAAAAAGCATGTAAATGTAGCTTAGACATGTACATACTCATAAACATACTGCATAAAAATCTAGGCGTGGTGCATCATTTATGTGTGTTAAGTATGAATTAATGCACAGATTTTCATCTGTCCCAAAATATTGATATATTCCTTTAAGAGAGACATTGACAGACACTGAAACCCCTGAAAACAGAATGGACAGAGAAAGAAAGTGGTAACTTGGCTGGTAGGAATAAAAAGAAATCTGTATTCAGACAGAGAATGTGACTTCTTGTGTTTGTTGATAAAATGTGCTGCTACGCGACAGGCTGCGGCCAGTGTGTGTGTGTGTGTGTGTGTGTGTGTTTATGTTAACTGAGGGGAGATCTAAAGGTAAATAATGATGTCTCTCTATCTTTGTTTTCCTTCCCTCCAGCACAGCTCTCCAGCACAACTTTCTTACGTAAGAAAGTATAAAGCATATGTGTGTGGGAAAGAACCCATACCTGAATGTCCTGGGCAAACTTGTGAATGTGAGCCTACTTTGTGTGTGCGTATAAATCATAAGCCCTCTTTTAGAACCCCTGACTGATTGAAAGATGCATACAAATTTACTACAAAAGAGAGTGACGTATTTGTGGTCATTTTTGTCTTAATTTTCAACATTTAATTTCAACAGTTTGCAGTGTTATTTGGTCACTTTTGTATGTATTTTAGATTATGTTGTCTCTTTTTGGGCATTTTTAACTTTGTTATGGTAGTTTTATGTCTTTCAACTGAGGGTGTGACTTCCAAACAAGAAATATTAACAGTCACTTTACACTGAGGCTCCAACTCAGAGCCCCTCTGGGGCTGTTACCTTAGGCCAGCTCAATAATCCATCCATGTTCAGTACAGTAACTGTTTGTGAACATGTAAATGTTTGACGTGTATAGTTACAAACTTGTGTGTGCATATAGATGTGTGTGGTTTTGTGCCTGCATAGCTACTATCAGAAGTGTTGTTTATTTAGTACTCTATCCAGATTACTGGCTTCAATATAAAAATGTAAATAACATAAAATACAGATTTTAATCTAATTATTATTTGTATATTGGACAAGTATGTGTTATATGAAAGAGGCTGGTCCAAGAGAACAGGGGGTTTCTGGGCCTAACTCTCTTTCAGAGACCGCAGTTAAAAGGCATAAATGGCCACAATAAAAAGGAACACAATCTCAAAGAGAAGTAAAAAGCAGAAACAGATGCAACCAACAGAGGTATACAACAACCAAAAGATGATGTTAGGAGACCAAAATAGGCGTACAACATTATTTCTGTTCGTTTTGTGTCATCTTATGTCTTATTTGGTTTAAGCACCGTTAGTGACTGGCTGATCGAATTTTTAGTAAATACGGAACACAAGGCTCCGAATGAATAAAAATATTGCTGCATAGCTACTTTGTGTAGTTAAATAAAAAGTTAAGAAGTGGCTGAATTAAAGTGCGTTAAGTCAAAAAGATCAGGTTAGGGGTATCTGAAGGGAAAATGGTGTGTCGGATGAGGTTCTGTCTTACCTCATCCAGTTTCCGTCGCCCTCGGTGCCTGTTGTGCTCATGGGACCATTGTGGATTTAAACACAATGAGGTTGTGCATGAAGTGAAACAAAGGATCTCTGTTATTAATTGTCCTCTGTCTAAATCCACAAAGCCGTCAACGAGCCCTAAGGGAATACACTGTTTCTCTATTATTTTCAATTAACGTGACATTCCAGCATATTCGTACATACATTTTGTACACATTTGAGAGCACAGCAATATATGTCTACCCTTTGACCTATTTAATGAAAATAAACATTCACAACTCCTCTTTGTCAACTTGCGCTGCCTCTAAGAGGTATACACGCAAAAACACATGCACAAAACATACTATTACTGTACAATGTGGTTAGTATGCTCAAAAGTACTGTGTGTACAGTATGGCATCCACAGAAAATTCCAAGAAAAAGGTGGCAACTGATTTCCAAGATACCTTGTTACAGACCGAACCGCACATAGTACATAAGTCAGTGGGCTTATGACTTAATGGCACTATGCATTGAAGTAAGTATGGGTTGGTTTTGTCGAGCAAGCCATCCACCCAACTTCCTCCCTAGACAGATTTTGTCATATTTACTTCAGCCTCTACAAGTAGCCTAACAATAAAAAAACAAATATAGGTTATGTTTCCTAGCTTGTACTTTTTGGGGGGGTGGAGTCTATCTGTCTGTTTCTCTTACAATGTATTTCCTTTGGGATGCAATCTTGGCACAAACAACTGCATTCGTGGAATCTGGGAAGTGGGAATTCCCACATACACATAAACACAGAGAAAGGAAGCGTGTGTTGTCAGATGGTGATGAAGGCCAAGCCACAAAAGCCAGGAAGTTGCTGGGAGGAATGTCTTGCAATATCACACATGGCCAAGGTCTAAATGCTTGTACACCTGAGGGAGGTTTAAGCTGCAAATCCAAACTGGCTCATCTCATCCACCCCAGAAGGTTTCAGTTCTTTTCAGTAGGCCTTGTCACACCACACCACAGCTTCTAAAGCACAACTTCAAAACATAGCCACATGTTATGTAGACGTAAAGGATTAACAGCTTGCAAAATGTACGGCACACTCACCAAATGCCCAAATGCACACACACACACACACGTATGAGCGCACACACATCCTGCAGTGGCGTGCCTCTCCCACACTCTTCTTGTCTTGTTTGTTTTGGATACGGGCTCTAGTTTGGATGTAAATCAAGACGATACTATGGCAAAAAAGACTTTTCAAGAAATAATAGTTATTCCAAACCACAAACTGTTTGGACTCGTTGTATAATCGCCATAGTTGTTAGTTTAAGGCTTAGGTGACTCATATGATTAAACTATTCATCAAGCTTGTTGCGGTTTTTGATGCTTTAATGATTTTTGGTCTCAGTGCACAGACTGCACACATGCATATGTAAACGCACAATGGATTTAGGATCAAAATTATTACATTATCTGAATGTCAAGAGTGGTATGTTATTGTAGGTGTTACCTTTAGGATAAAACAATGTTTTCTTATCCATCAACACAAGTCATGAACATTTATATTTCCAGTCACTGACTGGACCAGCAAATGCCACATTTATTTTCTCAGCTTGAGATGGAAATAGTGAAAGAGGGTGTAGACAGATGTGGGTGATAAGTGTGACAAATAACAGTCCAAAAGTGTAGCTGCAACTTGTATGATTCTGCTACTGAATTAGAGAAAATAAATATTTGTGAGCATGTTTAAAATTTGGCCATAATAGTTATCATAAGTGGTATAACATATGACAGTACCTAATCTATAATCCTATACAATGTTGATATATGATGTGTCATGTAATACATGATACATAACAAGATTCTGCTTCACCTTATCACCATGGTAGAATGCAGTATTGCAGCATTGCTGTGAAGTCTACCTTACCTCTTAATGCAACTTCAGGTTGCAGGTAGCATTAATGTAGCTTCTGGTTGCATTAGGAGTATTTTCCTCACATTGGTTTAAATGTAACATTTAACGATCTGATTGTTTAAACATTATTTCAAACATCTAGACAAACTACTCTGACCTCCTGAAGGATGGTGTTAAGCAAGCAGCATTTCACTACCCTGATGACCACACTGACGTTGTGATCAGGTCTCACCTATAACTGCAATGTGGCAGTTTTTATACCATACATAAAAATATGGTATTATAAATAACCTTTATAATCCTGTTAGGGTTATTTCCAGTATTTATGTGCCTGGTTCACAGAGTGTATACATACCTTTCATGACAGGTTAAGCCCCACAAAAAAACAAGAGGAATTCCGGCTATTGCTGCCATCATCATCCTCACAAAGACTCTCTGACACCAGTTCATCCACTTTCTAAACATGCCTTCCCTGTAATAAAAACTTCAAGCAAACACTCAACAATGAGAAGTATATGTTTACAACTCCACAAATCATGCTGGTGGGGACCAGGGTCTTTTTACATTCCATTGTGTAAAGTACATGTCTTTCCTTAAGTAATTTCAGGTTGCGTAATATATGTGTGTGCGTTTCTGTTGTTTGGCATGTGGCTATAAAAAACAAAAGAAAGAAAAATAGGTTTCATGTCAAATACAAAAAGGAAAAGTAGGTTCCAAAAGAGCTTCAAGTAGAAATAACAGAAAGATACTTTGCATTAAATAAATATATATTAAAATCAAATTGTACAATAAAAGAATATTTTGTGAAATGTGTTTTTTGCAAGAAAATTGCAAGAAAATGACAAATACACTATTGTAACTAGCTGTGAATCATTCAGAATTTCACTACCTTTATGCATAAAGTATGTATTGGATTTCTGTCCAGTCTAGGCTTAAAAGTAAAGTTGGCAATTGACATTTTGAACCTGAAATCACTCCTATCTTCATAAGACTGGGTTAATTTGTGAGAACATTAGATCAGCTGCAGACATGTTTGAAAGAACTCATGAATTTCACTGTAGCTGTATCAGTTTGTGTTTGTTCTGTCATGAACAATATAATGAGACAAAGTTAAGAAAATGCAGAATATGATGGGAGTGATGCTGAACCATAAATCAGCAAAAATGCATGCTTAAAGCAGTTATTGAAAAAGCATGTTTTCTACTCTGCAGCTGCAGTACACATCTGTTGTTGTGCATAAATCACAGTGACCTGAAATACACCTTTGTTATCATTGGAAGTCTATTATTTGTCTGTGTGTACATGTTACAGTTTAGAAAGGGTGCAGTGCAAGGTCATACATTGAAGATTTACACACAAGATTTACAATAAATGTTGTGTTGTTATAATTAGACACATCATAAGTCTCCTTGACACTAGTCCCATTGAGTCGTGCATTCAAGGGATTTCACCCAGCTGTGACGCAGTAAGCTAACTTTGGCTGTGTCTTGTCATTCCGGCCGGTCAGCACTGCACTTCACTTCAGAGAAAGCTGTTTAGAGATAGTAAGAACATTTCTGTTTATGTGTTTGCAATGTTGCCATGACAATGTCAACACACAGAGAGTGAACACACTACCGGCATGTGATACACACCCATACCCACCTTGCACACATACAAATTAGTACACACACTTACATACATCTGGCACACATTTCTTCAATGGTATTTGGCACACCAGATGATGCTATAACAACACGTAACATACCTCTTATGCAATATATTCTTCCAGAGTAGAACCAGGTGTTTATGGACTCTTCTTCACACACTCCACACACACATACCACACTGCATCAATGTCAAAGTATCAGTATATCAAAGGTTATATTATTCCTTTGTTTGACTATCTGTGTAGGTGGCAATATAGCTGTAATAAGATACCTGCAAAACCTATTGTATATTTGTAAAATTCTGAGTTGTAAATGAGAGCTTTCTTAAGGTTTCTATAGGCTTCTCTCCCCCCTGCAGGGCTGCAGAGGCCAGCTGGCCGATTCACTGATATGGAAAGCTGTGTTACACCATGTGGTTGTGATCAGGAATGCAAAGAAGTGATATTAGATCACTGCCACTCTTTCACTCCTGTTCCCAGAAGACAACAGTCCACATGCACACTCCTGTGGTCAAATGAAGCAGTTAGTTCTCAGTGGTGTGACTGCCGGATGGTCCTCTGTGTGAATTTCAAGGGCTTGTCTGACACTAAATAACGCACATACTGTGTATGCTGTTTCAGTATATGTAATGGTAAATCAGGTCACAGTTCACATTTTTCTCATTATTTCTGTGCTTGTGGATGGCACTGCGAACGTGTCTGTGTGTGGGTGGCTGTCTCACTGCTGGGCTAAGAGCTCACAGTTCAAAGGTCACCGAGGTTACGTGTGTTGATCTTCCTGGAGCTTCTATTTCTCACACACACACACACAGAGAGAGAGAGAGAGAGAGAGAGAACAACTTAAGATTTTGCTAGTGAACTTTATTTCTTCCATTGTATCATGTTTTACAAATATTTTTCGGGATCTTTGGTGGTAATCTGTCAGCCCACAAAACTAAAAAATGCAAAACAATTAACAGCTCTATGCCTAGTCATAATCTTTATCATAAATCTAACTTTAACTCCAAAAATATCTCTTCACTCTCAAAACTTTAAATAGGTCTCAGTAGAGCATGCATTTCTTTGTGTGTATATCCTGTGTAGCGATTAGTGAGGCACCCATCCTGCTGTGTAACAGCATGCCTTCCGTAGGATAATAGGATGATGACACTTTGATCATCATAACAGGCAGGAGAAGGCGTAAGTAGGTAAAAAATGTCAACAGAAGACACGCAAAAAAGTTTAAAAAAACCAAAACAAGTTGAGGCAGTGACAAGAAAGTGAGAAATCTGACGTATCATTTCCATTAAAAACAGACAAGCCTTTCAGTTCATTGCAATGATTTATATGAAAGAAAGATTAAAAACTAAAACGATAAGGATCTGCTGGTTTAAAATGTCACACGGTCACAGAGACAACACAACAGGAAATGGGTTCATTTAGGAAACTCAAAGAAAAATAACAGTGATTTGGATTATTTACTTGTAACCCCCACAACAAACCACTTAGTCAAGAGCAGTATCATCTTGACATTATAAAACACCTTAAGTAGCCTTAAAAGACATGTACTCACACACACTAATTACAGTCCAGTCAGCAGGACCAGAGTTGACTATGGCTCAAAGGTCAGTTGCTCTGAAGTTGTGAACTTTCTGCATTTGTGTGATGGGAATAAATTGTGTGTTTGTATATAACAACCACCTCCCACTTTTTCCATGTAAAAGTTTACCTAATAAGTTTATTGACTTAACTCAGTTTCTGTGTGACTGTGTGCATGTGTTGAGTTTTTATCCACTGTATGTTTGTTTCTGAACATAATAAGTCCATTCACCGACCTGCCCACTACCCCCACTCTCCCTAAACACGCATAAATGCATAAAGACAACCAGCGTGAAAAGCTGAATTTCGGTGCTGACTGTGATTCCCAACAAGCATACACAGAAAAAGTCAAGAGGTGATGTACAGTTGTTACTCAGCGGTCAAAGTAACTGATACATTGATATCTTTCAAAAATAAAAAAAAAATCAGTTTGAAAATGTGTATTTTGGAGCTATTTTTGTCTGATTAAACACGGCATTGGCACATCATGATCTTATAAAACAGTTGCTAATTTACACATCAGGTACATCTGATATAGCGCTGTGTTTGTGATCACATGGTGAATGTACTGTACATTCAACAGGGAAAATGTGTGGCTCTTATCATTACCCTTTACCATGTCCACCATTTAGTTTTGAGATGCTGAAAAGTTCCTTAACCCTTTACAGGGCACTCACTGAAATGCATGGAAAGTTGAAATTTAAATCCTAGAACATTATTGGAGAATATAACAAGACTTTTTTTTTTTTTTTACTTTTGTGACTTTTATAAAAAATGTGCAATAGTAAGGCCTTTATACAGTGCCTTGCAAAAAATTAATACCCCTTGAAGTTTTCCACATTTTGCCATGTTACAGTCACAAACCTAAATGTATTTTATTGGGATTTTATGTGATAGATCAACACAAAGTATTGCGTAATTGCGAAATTTTGCTTTTTGGTCTACATGCAATAAGCTACATGTGGCGGAAACCTAACACTCTCAATCAGCTGAACGCACAATCCCCGCCATGAAACATGGTGATAGCAGCATCATGATGTGGGGATGCTTTTCTTCAAAAGGGACAGGGAAGCTGGTCTGAGCTGATAGGAAGATGGATGGAGCAAAATACAGGGCAATCTTGGAAGAAAACTTTTAGAGGCTGCAAAAGACTTGGTACTGGGATAGAGGTTCACCTTCCAGCAGGACAATGACCCTAAACATACAGCCAGAGCTACAGTGGAATGGTTTAGATTAAAGCATATTCATGTGTTAAAATGGCCCAGTCAAAGTCCAGACCTAAATCCTATTGAGAATCCGTGGCAGGACTTGAAAGTTGCTGTTCACAGACGCTCGCCATCCAATCCGGCTAAACTGGAGCTATTTTGCAAAAAAGAATGGGCAAAAATTGGAGTTTCTAGATGAGCTAAGCTGGTAGAGACATACCCCAAAAGACAGTTGCACTTGCAGAGAAAGGTGACAAAGGACTGAGGGGGTTGAATACATATGCACACTTTTCAAATTTTTATTTGTAAAAAATCTTGTTGACTGACTCATTGTTTTTATAATTTGTTGATGATCAGTGGAGAAGTAGTAACTCAAGCACTGTTCTGCTCCCAGTGAGCCAGAGAGAACAAACAGCTCATCTCCTTGGCATTGCTTCTCTTCCGTACTTCATGCTGATTCTTTCACTTCTCTGTGCTGTCACTATCTGTTTCTCTTCATCTGCTTTTCTGCTTTCTTCCTACTCCCTCACCTTAAATGGCTGTTCCATAAAAACCACACCGACACACAATGCCCTCTGGCAGAAAAAGCTTAGGAAAAAAGTGAAAAAAAAAGTAAAATATGCAAGTACATAGACAGACAGAGACATAAAGTCAGTAAAAAATAAGATACTGAAAGAAAACCAGAGCTCCCCTCCTTGTTGATCTTGCTTTCTCATTGGCTGTTATAGCCACCAATAGGAGCCCAGGGGAGGAGCACTTCCTATGAGGTTGAGGGGGGCCTCCCATGTGGTTTGGTGTATATTTGTACTGTGTGTGTACATGTGTGTGTGCATGTGACATGGCCCTGTGCCCACGTTTGTGGATCAGTGAATTTCAGGAATGGCTGTTTTATGAGGACCCTAGATTTCTAGGAAAGGTTTACTACAGTGTGGAAAATACAGGTTGTCTCAGGGGGTCTTTGTCCCTTAATCAAAACCAAGGGCCACTCAAAACAAATATTGAACACTGAGAACTAGCACAGAAAATGTGCCTGAACAGGTAGCCTGTGTAGTCAGAATAAAAATATGCAAATTAGGCTTTGTAATTATAATTATTGTAACTGTAATTATAAAGCTTTGTAACCTTATTCCACGTGGGGCTGACTCATTTAGTGTAGGTAATTTTCATCTTTCAATACATCTTTTATTCACCTAAACGTATGTAACGGTGCTTATCTTTTCTTATCTATAGACTGCTGTTGTAAATATGGATCTATCCATCTCCTACCTGCCTGGTAAAACAATAATTTATGAGAATATTTAACAGACGTAAGGATAAGTGCAGATTAAGCAAAATTAAAGCACAGTCAGTACATTTACAGACACATTACACTAGTGAACTCACGTGGCCTGTAAAATTGCACTTAGGCCATTTCAGTGTTTTGGTTGTAGTGCGTGTGTGTGTGTGTGTGTGTGTGTGTGTGTGTGTATGTGTGTGTGTGTGTGTGTTGGCAGCATGCCCAAGGCTGATGTTGATAAAGTGTGACCCCATGAGTCCCCAAAGGAGAAGAGATGGAAACAGACGAGTATATGCAGTGTATACTTTTTTCTCTCACTCTTTCCTTGTGTCTTGCTCTCTCTTTTTCATCCTGGTTCACTCTCTGTCTCTTTGTTTCCCACACACACACACACACTTAGAAATACATACAAGAAACACTTACCTGGATCTACTGGATCAAGCAAAACTGTAACAAAAGTTGTGTAGGACATGAAAACAACAATTTAAACATATCTTAAAGATATGAATTGTGCCAGATTAATGGGGAATCCAGCACTAGGACGGCCTAACCACGGAAAGATGTTAATACAATTTTAAAATTATGTCACGTAATATGTAAACATTTGAATAAACTGCAAGGTACAGGTGAACTAAAATACTACAAAAACATATTTTTCTCCTACACAGTTTATCTTGGGTTTGGTTGATGGCACTCAAAGATTCCAAAATCTACATTTGAAAATGTTAGTGTCAACATCTTGTTCCAGAAATCATGGCACAGTAATGTTAAGCCACAGACCTCATATGAACGCTATTCCTGAAAACTTGTTATTAGCAAAGTTCACCTGCCAATTTGCTGTCTCCACACAGAATGAAGTGCTTTAGTACTAACTGGCAAGAGGGAAGTGGATTAAACACACTGGCTGAGCTGTACAGTAGTTTTGTGGTGCTATTGGTTTTTGCTGTTGGGTAACAGCATACAAGCTTACAAGAGCTAGTACCATTTAGTATAAGGAAGACACCAAGGCAAAAACTGCCCTCACAAACAGGGGTGGAAGCACAGAACTGCAGAGTATGAATGGAAGCAACACATATTTATTTATGGCGCTTCACATAAAAAGTGAGGAAGAGTTTTTGTAGGAAGAATGGAGAAAGAGTTTGTGTGATTGGTGGATTGTCAATTTCAAAAAGCACTAGTAATGGTTCTCCCAGTTCTGAAGCTGGAAAGGTGTGGGAGTCCTGAACAATGAAGCCATGGGAGACAAAATTAAGGTTTTGGAGTGGCATAATGAAAGTCCGGACTTAAATCCAATTGATATGCTGCGGCATGACCTTAAACAGTATGTTCATGCTCAAAAACCCTCCAGTGTGGCTGAATTAAAACAATTCTGCAAAGAAGAGTGGTTGATGTGAAAGACTTGCCAATTATCGCTTTAACGCTTTACTACAGTTGTTGGTGCCAAGGCTGGCACAATCAGTTATTACGTACAGGAGGCAATTACTTTTTCACATAAGGCCAGGTACGTTTGGACAGCTTTGTGTAATATTAAAATTTGTCTGACTAATTTTAGTGTAGTGAGAAAATAAAAAATTGGGAAGGGAGCAAATATTTTTTCACAGCACTGTATATGCAGGGTAAATTGTCGTGTGTGTGCTTTTATCACATGTGGAACAACAGACGCACCAGTATACTTTATGTATTTCCACAGTGCCACATAAAAACACAGTAAATAGGCAGTACACACAGGCTGTGTTTATTTTTGAGCAATAAAGGCACATAACAGCACAGTGAGGTTCCTACTATGAACATGGTTGACCTCTTATATATAATTTGTGTCTTTTATCTCTGTTTACGTCTAAAGAAAGGCAGCCTGCACAGCCTCGGGTAAAATAATCCATTTGTGGACAGAATATTTTTAATCTATAGCACAATGTTAACTTATTCATTATGTGCATCTGTAGCCCATGCACTACAGCAGAATTGTTATTAGATGTTGAAGATTCAGCTATGTGACATGTGCTACGAGTCATAAATGAAAGTCTTACATAATAATGCCCCCCCTTAAACACACACACACACACACACACACACACACACACACACACACACTCGAAAACCACTTTTTTGCAGTTTCATAAATTGAAATATTGAAAGACAATTATGTTTGGCTTTTCTATTCACCTGTTATTTTCTGCTTCTCTATCAAATGATTGTCCTGGGGAAATTGGAATATTTACTGTCGTAGACACACAAGCACATGCATGTACACACAGCCAGTTTCTGAAACCACTTATGCGCAACAAAGTGCTACTCTTTATCATTCTAAAAATAACTATTTCCAACCACTGGAAAATTAATTGCAGCTCTCTCGATAAATAAATCAAGTGAAAAACTAGGAGTTTTGTGTTTTTGAACAACCATGACCAGAGAAACACTTATTTCAGCTCAGCTGGAATATAGTTTAGGTACCTCTGAGACAGATTTTGGTGTAATGAAAAACCAATTACAATGGTGTATAGAGTACTTGAGCTAAATTTATAAAAGAATATTTACTGTCAGATGGAGTTAATGTCTTGATCTTATAGTTAATGTAAGGTTTGTGTATGGTTGTAAGAACAAAGGCTGTATAAATGCTTTTGTTTGTTTGTTTGTTTGTTTGTTTTTTCATCTCCTTTTCATTCCTGTTTTTCTTCTTTTCTGTTTCACTTCCTAGTTTTTCTGTTGTGCTATTGTTCTCATTCTTTCAGTTTTTTTTTCACAGCAAATCTGCATTTTATCTTTTTCAGGGAGG
>OMLM01002143.1:8673-55526 GCA_900302695.1 Helostoma temminkii | reverse complement strand
CCTCTCCTGTCCTTTCTCAGAGAGAAGAGCTTCCAAAACTAAACAGAACTCTGTGGAGCTTCGGCAGGTGGAAATGACACATAATATTTTACATTAATTGACCAACTCCATGTGCATATTGTGCTAAAGCACTGTAGAAATGGGAACATCACTGTGTACAAATGAGACTATGCTGAGGTGTATTTCATTTCATGCCACTGTATACATCTACTACTGATATATTTTTGGCAGATTGGGAAATTTTACACACAAAATATACATCTACTAACTGCTTTTCCTGTTACACTTACAGAGAATACTGTGAGTTTATTAAATTTTATGCATTATAATGCATAACTATATATGCAGCGATGGCAGCCTCAGAATTTATTGAATTCTTTAATCCACAGGTTAAAAATATAATAGATACATTTCGATATAAACATGACAAAGGATGATTTTATATTAAAATAATTTACTACTGTAATCATGGCTTGCCCCGTGCACGCACGGATTACGTATCGGGGGCGAGCGCTCCACCGTCGTGACGTCACGGAAGCGTCCGAGTGGGGAAGCCTCCAGTGGTGGAGCAGCGAAGACGGAAAGGCAGGAGAGACAGGGACAGACAGGAGACGGAGAGACAGCAGCAAGACGGGAGGACAGCCCGAAAGAGAGCGCCGCACCTCGGCTGAGCGTCTGCTGCGTTACGAAGTGTCACTCGGAGGTTTGACAGCAGCGGCACAAGTGAGGAGAGTGTATGTGACTGGCCTTTTTTGTTGCAACGCTTGTTTCACAACCGAGGGCAGCAACGTTGACACAGCCGCAGTGAGTAGTGGAACTTAACTGGCATGAGTGTGTGTACATGCATGTTGTATTACACAGGCCTACGTGTGTGTGTGTGTGTGTTGTAGCCATGTAGTCAAACCTCACATGTGTGCTGCCCCGTGTTTGAGTGACTGTCTGCAGCCACGTTTGTGGAATAATGGGAACATGAGCAATAACATAATTAAAATTTAATGGCCGCTTTGAGGTGCAGCAGCTTCAGGTCAGCTGTGGACCTACAGTAGGGCTCTGTCACAGTAAAGGGGGGTGGCAGTGTTTCAATCAGTCATTGTGGTAGTTTTCAGCCGACAGATGACAAAGGGAGCTCTTTGAGCGAAGCCTCCTACCGTTTTGTTCAACAAACCAACTGTAGCTGTGCAGCCAGAGGCTTAATTTTCCCAGAATAACAGGCTAATAACACTGTGTCTTGTCCCTGTGCCTCTAAATGCGATTATCAATGTTTTGTGTTGGCAGGCAGCAGATGAACTACTGCTGACAGCCGTGTGTTCTCAAAGCCACACAATTTCTATCGTGTTATTATAATGTTCATTTAGTGGTCTTAATGTAGGTTTATCCTTGTGGCATTGCTAATATTCACCTAGGGTCTTTAAATGTGCTTGTAGTCACTGTTACGTTTATTACCATTGTGACTTTTAGTTGTGACTCTCACTCCGGTTGTTTGTGTTGTGAACTTTTCCAAGATTTCTAAAATGACGCTTTCACTGCGCCTGTGGCTGCACAGGTCTGTCCACAGCCACGTCTGCTGGCCGCTCAGTCCAGACAAGACCAAACCTGCACGTAGCAGGCTGACGGCAACACTTCTGCAAACAAAATCAAGTTGTGCAAAACGTGGGTCAGATATGATCCATGTTTTGATCGAGGCGGGGAGGTGAAATCTGCTGCGTGTGTTTTGCAATGCACTTGGGAGACCAGAGGGAGGAGGTGGATTGAAGAGAGGGACGCCGTGATTTCCTCCGTGTTCCGCCCACAGCTCGGTTTCTTTACCCTGCCCCTCCTGCAGGAACACCGAGTCAGGAGCTGAGCTGTTTCCTTCCACTATTGTAAACAGTGGACATATTTAAATGTCCAGTGTTTACCTGTATTTGGAAAAACGGTCTGTCTTACTTGGCTCAGAGTTAGTTGGTAAACTATATTTTTCTATCCGCATGTTCAACATCTAAGGTAAAACATTATCCTTAATGGCTCAACAACAACATCAAGGATTTAACCTGAAAAAGTCATGAACTGTTTTATAACGTGGCCCAGAGTTTTATCAAAACACCATCTCACCTTGTTTATTATTTATTTATTCAAGTTGTGTTATCTTTTTGCCAGGGGGATGATTTATTTCTGTCACCTAAGATAGATAAATGTTTCAGGGGATGTTTGGGTCACCTTCTCAGCTGGCTTCATCCTTATACCAGCGTATTCCTCTTTAGAAGATGAGCCTAAGGGAGTCACGCTCTCACTTTCTCTTCCACTAAGTGCTACACACTCCTGAATTACTTTACAGTCTTAGTATTAATTGTCAAATTTCAATCGTACAATTTCAATATTTGTTATTTGGCAGCAGTAGCTAAAATTATATGATTGGTGTGTCTGCATGTGCATGACAACTGTGCGCTTTTCGTGCATCACTGTGCATTAATGCACATGGCTGTGTGTGAGTCATAGTGTGTGTGTGTCAACTGATTGTATGCACATTCTGTTTGCCCAGCCTACATCTCAGATTAATTTCCTGTGGTACACAATAGACTGGAGCTGATGCTATCAGTCTGTTATCAGTGTTGTGCTTTCCAGTGTCTGAATCATATTATAAGTCTTATCACAGATACGACCGGTGGCACAAAGTGAAGTTAGTAGCACAGTCACTCTGGTGAGCCAAAATCTTGCCCAGACATCTTCTGCCCAACACAGTATTCACTGTCACACACTGCTAATATTCTCCCAAGTGTATCCAGGCTGCTCAGTTGCCAACCACTAATAACAGCCAATTAATTTAAGTAGTTCAACAAATTAGTCAAATGTAGATAGAATGTACTGAATGTGTTTCAAGTGAATTGCACTATAAATATATACTGGTAAATCAGTATCCTGTTCAAGGAGATTATTCATACTTTACGCTAATGTTGTAATAGATCTGCATCATCTGTGTTTGAGTCCAAATCATATTTTAGATATGCAAAACTAGCAAAAGCGCCACACGATTGATCCTCCAGTAATGTTTTAAAAGCAATGTGGAAGTTAATACTGGAGTGTTGTGTCTAATGAACGCTGGAGCTCCTTTAGAGCGGCATTTTAAAGTTCACTATGAATAGGAAAAGGGTTTCTGTGTAAAAAGGGCTACCACCTCTTACGGTGGCATGTTTGGTATGTTTTATACAGAATATTGAGGCGATGTGAATACTGTACAACACCTGTTGCTGCTGGAAATGTTAAAGATTCCACAAAGATGAATGTCTTTAAAAGAAAAAACATCAGTCAAGAACTTTAATTGGCTCCTTTAATTGAAACACCATACATACATACATACAAGATTGTTACCATCATCCTAAAAAAAGCAGCTGCAAATGTGAAAAAATCTGGATTTGGTGAATGATGGGTGATAACTTTAAATCTCCAGACAGATTAAGTGCAAAACGAGTTTGGCTTCCCCCCTGTCAAGTTGAATTTCTGTGAGATGTCTAGCCCCAGACAGCACCATTGAGTCCTTTCCTGCAACATCATATCATAGTGAGTCTGACAGGAACCGAAAGTAATGGAGAATAATAATATTTAAGATTAGTGTAATGTGTTTTTATAAACCCAGATCCCGAAGCAAGAGACCAACTTCTGCTCCCACCCTGAAACACCAGGCGGCTGAGAATAGGCTGAGTGGTGTTTTGCATTGTGCGGTATGATAGACGGATGTGTGGTTGTCACATAAATAGAACATGCTGAACACCTTCAGGAATGCTGATGGAGAAGGAGAGAGGGAGTGAAATGAAAGCATTGGGGAGACAAGTGACAAAAGAGAAAGGAGGGATTAGATCTAGGAGAAAACGAGGAGAAATGAATGTATTTGTGGAGCAGTAATGACGGTAACGTTTCTATCATGCTCCCTCCCTCTGCTTTAATACTAAAGAAGAGATTCTGCCCATCATCATGTTAATTGAAGTTATATTTTCAGGTGATGCCATGATGTGAAAGTGACAAATCCGAAGTTTGTCTTTCTATTCCACCACATACTGGATATTTACACAGGCACAAGTACCTGGCATTCAACCATAGAGACTTTCCTGGTAGCCTAGTGTGATATTCTTGGATTTTATGAGCCCTAAAAGACAACAGTGTGAGAGAGGAGTGCATAAAGGAAAGATGAGACATACCTCCCTGTGCTTTTAGCAACAGTACAGGAGGTATAGGATGTAATGCAGGGTGTTGTGTTTACTGTTGTCTACTGCCGTGTTTTCCAGACATAAAGAGAATGAGATTATTTTGTTCTCAGGTTCACTCCTCAGCTGTTTCAGTATCTGTTCCAGTAGAAACTCTAGTTGCAGTACGACATTTGTTGATTTGTGATGGTAAAATACTGGTTTCACATTGTTTCTTGGTTTTTCATAATAAATTAATATATTTAGATGTTTGTTTGTTGGATGGACAAAAGGAGATATCACTGATTATTTTGTTTTTATCTGACAAATGATGAACTTGTTATAAAATGTTAAATGGATTCATCACAACTGTATTAACATATGAACGTCCTTGTGCAATGTATGGCACATCAGATAATGCTGCAAAGAAAACATGAAATTGGAAATATATTTGGCTTAAGATCCTCTTACTTAATGGCTGTTAGCTGTAGAAACTATCTCAATCAAGACTATGAGCTGTAGTTGAAAGCTCTGTAAAAGCTTACCAACTGTGTCATGTGTTTTAATGCTCTCAGTGTTTTTTTACTTCTTTTATTCATATTAACCTTAGACTGTAGAAAACATAGATCAGTGTATGCTGTGGTTTCCATGAGGTCCTCAAGCCAACAAAAACAAAAAGAAGTGTGTGTTTAGCTGTGTGATAGATGAGTGACCTATCCAGGGTGTATGCGGCCTCTTGCACAATGCATGCTGGGATAGGCGCCAGCTCCCTGCAACTCTGGATAACAGGATAAACAGTTCATAACTGGTTGTCCTGTATCTCATTGAGACTAAAGCAGTAACCCAGGAAAACAAAATTTTCCCCTAAATTGTGACATTGGGATTGTTTCTGCTTTACAGTCGGACAGTTACAGCCATCTGCTCACAGAGGAGAGCTTGTGCATCTCTCTTGGAGGAACTGGTTGTTCTTTTCTATAAGCAAACAGAAGACTCTTAACACCACAGCTACTCACTGACCAGCATTGGCAAGTACAGACATGTCATTGCTGCAACAGTGCTGTGGATGTGTGTTTTAATAAATGCTTATATGAAAGCTACAGTAAGAAGCAGTGTTTTCCATTTTACTGAAAATTGGGGCATGAGCGTATACATTATATACAGGTCAGCAGTTCCAGAGGGGAAGAGTAGTAAAGCCTCAACCACATACAGTATCCCGAATCACTGTGCCATGCTGGCTTCACATGAGACATTAGATTTGTGTGTGTGTGTGTGTGGGTGTTTAAGTGGCAATGTGTGTATGCCTGTGCTTCTGTGTTTCTGTCCAGGTGTGTTCTTGGCCTGAAGGGAGACAGAGCAGATGGCCCCTGTTTGCGTTTGCATGTACGGGTGTGACTGGCTGTCAGGAACATCTCCTTGGCCAAAGATGTATGCCTCTTTGCCGAGCAGAACATCTGTCAGAAGGACCACTTAAGGGCCGTTAAAGGTCTGGGTCAGTGGGGAAAGTAGGAGGATTAAAGGAGGTCAACTGCACAGTTTAGGCAAAGATATTTTAGACAAATTATTCAACAAGAGATGTGTAGATTCTCCATTTTAATGTACAAACTAACTACTAACTGGAAATCTTATCTAAGCTAATTAATCAGTATTTTTCTGTAGTAATCAGAAGGTGAAAACTACTGTATGTAACAACTAAACTGTAAATATTTCTGTTGTTCAAAAATTGTCATACGTCGTAGAAAATAACCTATTCTGTGAAAAATAACAGAAGTTATGATTCTTATTTATGAGCTGGGTCAAGCCCCTTGGGGAGAGTGTGGATCAGATGGCCAGTGTGTTTGTCCACCGGGTCATGTGTCTGCTGACCTGTGGATGACATCACCATCTCCAAGGATACCCGAATGACTGAAAGATTACTACTTTCCAGCTGTACTGTCTTTCCTTGATACATAAACTAACTGCAGAATGCCACTGATTTCACCTTTAAACCGAGAACACACGCAGAACAGATTACATAAGAAAAACAGCTTTGTTAATTGCATGACATGTTTAACCTAATTGACTGATTGAAAACGTTTTAGTCATTTTTATACATTTATATGGCTCTCTGGTATTGTTAGATACACAAGTGGGTTATGAGTGAACCCCCAGCTACTTTTACATTTTTCTGTTTGGTATAATCCAAGAAACTTGGGGGTTATCTTTAGTGTTCTTGGCTGTTTGTCGATGGACTCTATACCCATCCTTATGACGCTTTCCGTTCCCCACGTGGAATTTGCCTGCATCTGAGGCACATGTCAGCAAACTGAAGGGGAGTGGAGGGGGAGTGCAGCTCAAAACCAGTTGCTCAAGAGATAGGCTCTGAAAGCAAAGGTTCAGCCAGGGCATAAACATGGATCTGCACAGTTTTTCAGCAAGAACATTTAGGGACACATTTTGGGGATGTCAGGGACCTGTTTTCTCTAAATGGGGTATAATATGTGACCTTTATTCAGTTTTAGATAAAGTTATTTATTTCATCTAACTAAAACATTTCTGCATTGTTTGATTTATAGTAAATCCAGTGTGACTCATATGATTAACAAGAATAGGACTGTGTTAGGACAGTGTGATGATCTGTGGAGGAATTCATAATGTGTGGGGCAGAAACAAAACAGCCTGTGTGGTCACATCGAGCAACACAGCAACTTATTTAGGACTTCTTGATAAAGCCAAAGCTTTTTGTTATTGTCTTATACCGCACATGTGTGCACAGGTCAGTGTGATGGGAGAAAAAGGTGTTTTGATGGTGCTGTTCTTCAACACATTGGAGATGCCATGTTATGTGATGCTACAGGACATGCATTAATAACAGCAAACACCCTAACATTGTGACTAGTGAGCTGTTTGAATAACTTGCTGCTGAGATGAGATCAGATTTGTTTACTTCTGACTTCTTTGTCTTAACAGTTTGAAATGACCATTTATCCCATGAAATGTCAGACATGTCAAGTGCCTACTGCATGTTGTCAGAACTCAAAGAGACATTTTTAAATTGTATTTTGTAAAACTAATTGTTAAAGCATCTAAAGGGATTCAATGTAAGTGATATTAACTAAAAAACAATGGGGAATTATTTAAGTTTGAGAAGTCATGACCACAAACTGTTGGGTAGGACTTTTTTGTTTAAAAATAAATTACCGAGCTTTAATAAATCTTTAAATTATCTACTACTTTGTCATGTCAGGAATGCACAAATATCTACTATTGCTCAAAAGTAGGTTAAAAACTCGCCTTTGTATGTTCCTTTGTACCTTAAGTGTAGTATATCTTTGTTCCACCGATCACTAAATCTCTGTCTCTTTCTTTCCAGGCGATCTCGTCATCCTAGGCCTTGTGGATTAACTGGCTGCCTTTATCTAAAGTCATGCCCTATTGATTACTGCTTTCTAACAAAGCCCATGGATTACAGTGAGAGTGCTGGAAAGGCCTTGATCAAAGCTTTGTCAACACTGCATCAGGATATTTCAAGCCAAGGACTACAGTAGAACACTTTTAGGAGTTTGTCCATCAGTTAGATTTACTATTTCAGATTTTTTTTCCTGAACATCCAGTTTTTAGCATATTGTACATGCTTGGGCCTCTAACTTTATTTTCCCTAGGGAGAAAGTTTTGATTCACTTTATATTTTTCCCCAAACACCTCACATTATCTCGCCATGTACGGGAGTGCACGGTCTGTCTCAAAGCTGGATGTTGTTGGATCCAATGGTAATGGTTCAGTATCTGGGAGTCCTGGGCGGTCTCCGCGTCTCCCTCGCTCCCCATGTCTTGGACACCGTAGAAACAGTAGCAGCAGCTCCACTGGTGGACTTACTGGCTCTGGTAAAACCCTGTCCATGGAGAACATTCAGTCTCTTAATGCAGCCTATGCCACAGGTGGTCCTATGTACTTCACTGACACAGCTGAAGACCCGGACAGCATTGGGAGTCTGGGCAGTGGGCTGAATCCTTCACTGCCTAAAAGCACCATGACCCTGGGTAGGGCTGGGGCTAGGGTTCCCTATGGGGTTAGAGCTGCTGTTATGGGGAGCAGTCCTAATATAAACACTGGAGGAGGAGGGGGAGGTTGTGCAGTTGTGCCCAGTGATGCAATAGCATTTGGGAGTGATCTGCAAAACCAGCCACCACAGGCGGCTACTGTGCCCCACTCCATGAGGCAGGTGAGTCACTGCTGCATGACTGAAGTCAGCATTTTGTCAAGTGCAGTACAAGTTGGTAGAGGAACCCTGGTTAAGCATTCAACACTTTGGCAAATAAACTATCTTGCTGGGAGTTAGATGCCATATCTGCAGTAATTTTAAAACTGGAGCCAGCAGCTGATTAACTTAATATAAAAACAACAAGAAAGTTGTTTTACGCAGGTTTTGTGCAGATACACGCACTGTAACTGATATAGGGTGTATGTAATCATGGTCTTACCTTTGAGCAAATAATGTAAAATACACGTAAAAATATAAATATTTTATATTTGTATGTGAAGAAATGGGAGTCATTTAACTGTTTATGGGTTAATGTTTTTCTTCTGAAGTCTTCCTTCAGCTAAATAAAATAAGAGCTGTGGGTATTCATTCAGAAGGTTTAAATAGACTAAGGTCTCCCCTCCCACTCCCACAGCACCATTAGTCATAAACTGAAAGCTCATCTCTGCAAGATGTACTTTATCCCTCTTCTTCTCCCATATGTTCCTCCTCCATTTGTTTCTAATCATTTCTTAAACAAAAAATCCCTTCTTAACCTTTATTTTCTTCTGTATCTACATGATGTGTCCATAAATTGTATGTTTATTGTAAAAATGCTTTTACTTGAAAGCTTGTCTCCCTTGTTTGTTATGTTGATGTAAAAACTTCGAACCTTTTCTATCTTTGCACTTGCAGAACTGTGAGCTGCTCTGTGCACAAGTGTCAGCTAGGTACCCAAAATAAGTTTTCCAAAACCAGGGCAGACTCTTCATGGTGTGCACCCAAAATATTTTTATTCATTAATGTACTGCTGTTTTGATGTCTTCTGCATTTATATTCAGAGCATTTTTAAAATTTAAAGTGTGCTGTATATAAATCAGTTCCAGTTTCCTTTATTTGACCAGGTAAAAGCCCTTTGAGATTCAAAATCAATTTCAATTGATTTTCAAGAGAGACCTGGCCAAGACAGCATCATCAACAATTTTACAACACACCCACACAATTTAGCTGTAGCATATATTCACATATAAATCAAATATGTGCATAAATATAGGTAGTCCTTCAGTTTTAATAACAGGAAGAGTCTTCCCATAACTTATATAACTTAACTCATATTTGCAGTGTTTTCAGAAGTAGTGGATTGCTTTGCTATGTTGATCTGAGATCCCTTATCCCCTGGTTTTAGTAGTTGCATGTTCAGCTAACAAAATGTCAATAATGTAAGACATGAAAACAAATAATATGACGGTTCTGGGGCCAGATATGTTAGATTTGTTCTGTGTGTGTTTTATCAGGTTAGAGATGGTGCCATGTCAGACCTACAGACACAACTGAGAGAAGTGCTGAGAGAGAATGAACTACTACGTAGAGAAGTAAGAACATTTGCACAACATACTTGTTTAACACAAGATCATGATACATGAATTTATTTTACAGTTCATTATATTTGGCAATTGAGATTTTAATATTGCTGGTTGTTTACTTTTAAGTTCCATTGGGAATTCTCCACTGGTGAATTTAAGATTTTGACAGTAGCTGTGAGGAACACTAATGTAATTTAAGTACTCAAGTGGATCTTTAAACCCAATAAGACTTAATGGGATCCACGACTAGAAGAGAGAGGAAGCATCCCAGTGGAAATAGCTTTTAACTTTTATTAACACAAAGTTGTGTTTCTTGTAGCTGGAGGTTAAGGAGTCCAAATTAAGCTCTTCTATGAACTCCATCAAGACGTTTTGGAGTCCAGAACTGAAGAAAGAAAGAGCTCTCAGGAAGGACGAAGCCACAAAGATTGCCGTGTGGAAGGAACAGTACAGAGTTGTACAGGATGAGACACAGGTAGGCAAAGTCTTGGACAAGGAATTACTGTTTAATCAATCAATGGATCCTCTTTACTTGTTGCTCTCAGTCAAAGCCAAGTTCCAGATAAACAGCGATGGGAAAGGAGTATGTCAACTGTAATATCCTGTTTTGGATTTGGTTAATTTCACGCACACTGCAGCTGATCCAAGACCTGGATTTTCTTTTAGACGGGGGAAATGCAGAAAATCCAAGTTAGAAAATTTCCTTTAGTCCAAACCCTGCAATAGTTGTTTTGCTCAGTTTTGTCTAATGTTAAAATAGATGGGGCAGCAGAAAGAGGAACATAACCCAATCATTTTGTGGCCTGTTCGTGTGGATTTGTATTGCTGCTGTAAGGTGGCCTTGACGAGGAGTAAACAGATGAAGCGAGCTGTCTGGTTGGGGACTCCCAGCTGTCAGTTGGTTCAGAAGCCATCTGGATGAGATGGAGACACAGCTAGTCTGGCAGGAGGCTGGAATATTATACAAGAGCTGCACACATGCATGCTCACCGTCACTTGCTGCTGCACAGCGTCACATTTCGCACATTGTGAAACCAGCTCAATACTCGCCCTCTTTTATTTTTCATTTAAGATAATCAGAATTTTTTCTTGGTCATTAACACAAGATCTTTTTTCTCCTAGTGAGTGTTTGAGTTTATTTGAGGCGTTGGTGTTGTTCCCAAAACTCCCAAGTCAAATTTAATTGAAACACAGTCTGAGAGCACTTCAGGTTGTGAAATGACATAACCCCATATTAAATCATACTTGAAGAAGATTTACAGCCAGTTTGGTGTGAACACATGCATGCCCATCCATAATGCTCTTGACTCTATTATGGATGTGAGTGCACATTTCATTAAAGCCGTGTGTGAGAGTGTGAAAGAACAAAGACGGGTGATAAGTTGATGAATCTATCATGTATTTGGCCTGCCACCAGCCCAGGAAGACAGTTGCCTTCACACTGCTCCATGGGTGTGTGTGTGTGCTATTACAGTGAGTGTATACACATGTTATGGCATGTAAGCATTTCTCTAATGTAAGGAAACTCTCCTTTCCTTAATATCTTTCATTCCCTTTTCCTTCCCTCCTGATGAATCACACTCTTTTAACCCAAGGCAAGCTCTTCATTTCGTTCTCTCATTATTCAGTCACTTTCCTCTTTTTAATCTCATTTTTTTCTGTTCACCAGTGGCTTTTCTCCATCCCTTCGCTTTTCTCTTTTTGTCTCTTCTTACTCATTCCCATTCTCTTCTTCTATTTCAGTCATGACATGGTGAGTCAGATCTCACTTTCTTTCTCCTCCTTTAGCAATCAAATTAAGTTACCTCTTAGTAATCTTTGAATATTTGAACAAACAAACACGCACAAACACACATGCATGCTGGGTCACACCCCTGTGGAGGAATGTACATTTCATCTCCACCCTCTGTTTTTCCTCCCCTCCTCCTCCTCCTTCCTCCTTTCCTCCTCACTTACTCACTTACTCACCTCATCCTTCATGCTTGGCCCACTATCTTAACCTCTGTTCCGCCTCTGTTCTGTTTTTATCTCCCTTCCTCTACTTGTGTTTGCGCTCCCGCCACATAACTCCTTTCCTCTGATATCGTATCAGTGTGTTTCTGTATAGTCAAATCCAAAATAACAGACATCTTGTGTTTGTACTAGACAAGATCCGATAAATGATGGTATAATAATCTACAGCAACTCTGTTGTCTGTATACAGTTCTGTGCAAAAGATGTAGGCACTAATGTTTTCATAAATAATGTCATACATCTGTTTAATTGACTTGTCAATACTGCAGAATGAATTTAGGACTGATCACATGTCTCTGTGATCTGAGGTGCCTAAAACTTCTGCACAGTACTGTATATAGATAAAAATATGTACTGTATATGTTACTTGTGTACAGTACAGTATTTAATAATAACGATTTAGTTGAGTGATTAGAAATCTAAATAACAGATTCAACAAATATATAAGTTTTCTAATTCCAGTCCTTAAATTGTGAGACTCTGCTGACATCTATTTGTTTATATATAGTTGACATCCTTTTTACTTTGCTTTTTTTGTCTCCACCAACTCCTGAGGGTAATATTTGGCTCCTTAGTTCTAAAAAGCTGCACTATGTTTACCAGCTACTTGCTAGCTTGCTAGCTAGAACATGGCAGATGCTTCTTATCTAACAGTGCCAGTGACAAGAATAGAAAAAAATCTGATAATTTAATAAATCCAACATGCTCACATGAAAAAAATGTTGTCATTGCTTTCGAACTTGACAAATGTTTGAGAATGTTTTCATTTGGGTAAATATAGCTAAATATATCTGCAGATTTTTAGTCCAATCAGATAAGAGGCCATTTTTTCTCATCACTGAGCTTTATAATATTATTCTCCTCCTCTATGCTGTAGTTGGTTCTTGTTTCACCTCCCACATACAGTAATTTTCTCAGACCTCAAGTTCTACTTATTGTCATCACACTCCACTCTCTTCATCACCATTTCACTCCCACTGTCAGATTCCTTCTGTTTCATGGCTCCCCTTCTCCTTGTCTTCCCGCTCATCACTCTCCATCTGTGTCTGTGGAGCAGCTTCACCACTGAACTCAGTTCAATAGAATGGACACACCCTGGTCTAACAAATCTATTGATCTGAATACAGATGCTCAATCCATTCAGCATGTGCTCAGTATTGTCTGTCTCTTTGCTTTGGCTTCGGTTGCATGTAGGTGAGTGTGTGCTTGTGTTCTGTTCACACAATTTGTTCCACCTCCTTCCTCACGCTGATAAGTACGTTTCATGCAGAAGGAAAGAGAAGTATGAGGGGAAAAAAAGAAAAGATGAGGTGAAATCTGGCATGCTAAAGAACATTTTTGCTATTCTACTGTCATTCTTTTCCAGGTTTTGATCATATCTTTTTACACAAAACATCAACAACTTTTGCATAGTGGCCAGTTTCACTTAATAAATATAAAAGCTCCAGCAGAAGGCAAACAGCAGGCAGAGCTGATCTTTTTAATCATGCAGGGTTCAGCTCACTCTGTCCATTTGATTGTACTGTAATGACATAACGTTGTTTTCTGTCTAAAACCAAAAAAATATCACAAGGTGTTATGTGATATGCAGGGTGCTTCTTGGTGTGGTTTGCCCAAGCACTGAATCATACCAGCTCAACATAACCACTTTCTCTGTCTGTTTGTGTAGCTGCTAGATGCAATTTATCATCTACTGTACTCCAGGCTAGCCATGTGACGTCATAGCCACCGGGTGCTAATGTGTGAATGACAGAGTGTTTTTGGAAAAAAAAGTTATTGCTATGGTCACATGTATGTGTCAGGTGTTTGAGACTATGTGACGCATCCTTTGTGTGTGTTTCTTCTCTTTTTTTGTTTTTGTATGCTGCTTTAATATGTGGTGATTTGGATAGATGCAATTTTAAGGATAAGCAGTTGCCAGCTTTTTTGCTTGATGTGAAAGAGAAAGTCACAGGAGGGAATCTGTGCCCTTGCGTGTTTGTTGGCGGGCTTATGTGTGTGTCAGGACAAGTGGGCTTTTTATATCCACAAATGTGTGTGTCTGTGTAGGCCCAAATTGCATGTTTGTGTGTTTATAATTGGGTATTTGTGTATGCTGTTGTATATGCATATGCACATGGAGACAGCCATATATACTTGTGTGCATTTATCACATAAGACTGCTCTGTACTGCATCTACCATTTCTATTTTTATCAAGTGTATATGAGTTTGTTTGCGTGCAACAATTTGTGCATGTCTAACGGGAATGGAAGGGACTTGGCAGTGTTATGATGTCAGAAGATGTGCGTGTGTGTGTGTGTGTGTGTGTGTGCATAAGAAAGTGCAGCAATGGCAAGTTTCTTTTCTTTTTTGTTACTGCTGCACTGCTTTCATTCCTTTTAATTATTAATCTTATACATGGGGTGTTGGTTTGGAGTTTTGATGTATGTCTGCTGCAAAAGAAGAAACTTTTTGCCTTTATTATAATATAGAAATCTTAATTAGATAGTTTTCAATTTGCAGTTTTAGGGACTGATCTGTAGGATCACATCACCGTAATGATGGGGGGCTGTTTGTGTGTGTGTGTGTGTGTGTGTGTGTGTGTATATGCATGCATGTCTTTATTTCCTTCTGTGGCCAAATGTTGTTCAAATACTGTTCTTGTAAGGACATTTTGGCCTTGTGAGGAATTTTAGGGAGTCCTCAAAGAGCATTTTGAGGGTAAAGACTAGGTTTTATGGGGTTAGAATTAGGTTCTGTTTAAGGTTAGGATGGAGTTTAGGACTAGGCATTTAGTTGTCATGGTTAGGCCCTAACCATAACCTCAATAAATGCCTAACCCTTAGGGTTAGAGTAAATGACAAGGGAATGCATTATATCAATATGTGTCCTTACAAGTATAATGTAACAAGTGTGAGTGAGTGAGTGAGTGAGTGAGTGAGTGAGTGAAAATACAGTGCCCGTTACACCTTGGCAGCATTTTGCCTTCAGGTTGAGGGAGGGATAAGAGCAATACAGATGAGAAGTGGAGATAGTCTTTTCTTCTTCTTTCAACCTTCTTTATTCTTTATTTTTTGCTCCAAGCCACAAACATAGAAAGAGAACAAGATAGAAACACAGACTGGCACTTGAGTACATTTTCCACTCTTTGAACATGGCAGTAAATCAGGCCTTCAGGTCAATGTGTAAATGGAAGGTGCTTCTAGAGATCTGATCTGTTCCCCCTCTGCAGTTAAAATGTTTAAATCTTCTGTAACAAGTGAAATAATCACACAAGATAGTTATTCTTTTACCCACTAATTAAATAATTAACTCAAAATATATTGTAAAAACAACCAGTTTCTGTGTGGACCAGTTTCTGTGCTGACTGTGTGATTACTTGCCATCAATGCTCAGCACTTAAGATTATTACATATGGCTTTAAGTTGAGCATGTTGCATTTCTAATTTCATTATCCCAAGTTGACGTTGAGCTTATCTGACCTGAAGGGGTTAAATTAGTTTGAATCCAATAGAAATGGATGGTGCCAATTGTTTCCTGTGTGCGATTTCCATTTACTGTACAGAATAAAATGTTGTCAACAGGAGTTTTTGTGCCAGCTGGCTCCAAAAACGCTTTGCCTGGGAATCCATATACCGCCAATGAACCTGAGAAAACGAGAGACGGGGTAGATGGAGAAGATGGATTGAGATGTAAAGATGTGTAAAACGTAGACATAGGAAGAAAGAGGAAATAAGGAAAGTGAAGGATTTATCAAAGTGGAAAGCTGGAGGAATGCCAGGAGGAGGGAAGAAAGAAGGAGAGATGAATGGATGTCACAGACAAATTGAAGAGAAAAAGGAGATGAAATGGATGGAACAGAGAAATGGAAAGACTGATTGATGCTGATGTGACAAGAGAAATGGGCAAAGAGAAGGAGAGTGGATGGAAGAATAGAATTATTAGATTGATTTGGAGAGGAGTTGGCAATGAAGAGGGCAAACAAAGAAATGCAGGGAATTAGGGATGAAAGAAAAAAGAATAAGCCTAAGATGAATTGAAAATAGGAATATTATAGTGATCACAGTTTAATTTATAGCCATTTGGTAATAATTAATATGTTTCTTTGTATAAGCCTTAACCACAGCAGGTGAGCAGGTGGCACAGGATCACAGAGACTTGATTCACTTTAGACATTAGGTTGACACTTAACTTAACACTTAACACTTATCTAAATTGAATTTTAGTTAATGACGAGATAATTGCAGGGTTTTTCTGTTTAAAAGAGAAACAAGAGTACATCTGTCATCTGTGGGGAGCTACAGAGCAAGGGGAGGAGAAGGATTTATGGAAGAGACTCAAAGAGAAAAGGCTGAACATTCACATGCACACATACTCACTCGGGGAATCTGCAGATACTTAGTGCATTCCTTAGCAGTTATGCTCTTAAACTGCAGATCTAAAAACTCTGCAATCTCTCTGTTGCTTCCTCGGTTATTTGATTTAATCAGCTGATTCTGAACAACTGATCACCCAACATCTGTCAGTCATTTACATGTATCCATCTGAACGTGCAAATCCTGAGTGTTTAGGCATCTTTCTCTTCTTTTGCATGGGTCCAGTTTTGCAAACCTGCACCCACAAAGCTCCATTAGCAGCCATTAGGCAAATCGCCTTGGACCCACAACAGAGGCCCCATGATGAGCACCTAATAAACTTATAGTAAAGCTTATTTTTTTCATTCTTAATTGTGTCATCAAAATGCTGATAAATTATGAGGAACTAGTGTCTCATTTTATATTTTTTCATTAAATTATGGACTGCAATTCATCTAATTCTTTTGTTAAAATGACCTCTGTGAGAACCTGACAACATCAGTTAAGTGTTAAACCGACTGGATAATATTAACTAGTGTATTTGGTGGTAAGACCAGAATTGCAGTGATAGTGCACAATACAGACAGTTTGCTTAAACCCAGTATCATCTGATTTCTTCTGAGTGGGATTTTTTTAGCTTTGGAAGGAGTGAACCTGCATTGAGAAGATCTGAGTGTGAATATGTTTGAGTGTATGAATGTGCTGAGCATTTGTGTTTTAAAATAATTATTTTCCCAACCTAGCTTTGATACATGATACAATGCTCTTTAACACAATGACAAATCATCTCACTCCTATCGCCATCCCTCTGCTGCCTGCAGTCTGTTCCTCTTTCAATCCACTGCTCACCGACCTATGACTCATTATTCCTGTGCGCATGGCTCTCTGTGTGAAAACAAGCTCACTTTAGCCTACTGTATGTGTTTTATCCAACTTCATGTACATGAGTAAGATAATGACTCTTCCAACCTTTCAAACCTAAAATGTCCCAATGATAAAAACTTTCAGTAATTGTTATGTATCATTACTATTATTTGTATTATTTCTGCATTTGTGTGTGTATGTGTTGGGTCTGTTGTGTGTGTGTTTTTCACACATGAATGCTTATCAGGAACAGATGGTACTCAAACCTGTGTGTTTATTTAGTCAGGATGGAGAGGTAGGTGAGAGTGAAAAAGGCAGGAGGATGGAGAGAAAGAGGTAAGACGGTAAACACAGGAAATGATGGCAGGGGAGAAAAAGGCAGATGGACACACAAGGAGGAGAGAGAAGTAGCAAGGAATGGACTAAAAAGAGCAAGAAGGAGATTCGTGGGGAGAGAGAAAAGGAGGGAGGCAAGAAAAAAAGAGGGGAATTTTATTCCGAAGAGTCTTATAAAACTTTAACTTCAGTGCAGGGAGAAGAAAAAATAGCACTCTATCTCTGTTTTTCATTAACAACGGCTCAGTGTTCGTTTTACAGGGAAAAGAGAGAGAACAGAGAGATTTGAAAGTGAAAGGAAAGAGAGAGTCAGTTTTCCCTCTTTGCCTACAAGGCTGTCATTTAGTGAATTTTCTCTCTCACTTTCTCTACTTCCTCTTGTTCTGCATGTGTGTGTATGTGTCTGTGAAAGCCTGTGGTAGCCATGTCTTTCCTTATAAGGAGTGGATCGGGAAGGAATGAACAGAATCACATACCGTCACTCCCCTTTGCTTCTGCTGCTTTTCCTTTTCTCTTCACTGCACCTACTGTATCTGCCTATTTAACCACCTACTTGTAGCTGTCTGTATGTGACAGGTGCAATTGGCTGTCTTTATGTTAATACCGTATCATCTCTTCTTTCTTCCTCTCTCCTCTTGCTCTTTTAAACCCACCACCAACCCTGATGTTGCAACTCAAAGTGACTGATTAGGGTCAACATTTCACTCTCACCCCTGTCTTTCATCCATGCGTGTTCTTGTCTTCCCGGTTTATTTTCATGCAGTCTGATACTATTTTCTTCCATCGAGTTCATCTCTCTTTTCGAAAATGAGGCTTTTTCATGAGTTTCTTCTGCTCATTTGTCTTTTTCATTTTATGTTCCTCATCCTCCACCTTGGTCCTCACAGAAAGAAGAGAGAGAGAGTGTTAATGTGCCTGTTGTCTGGTGCCTGAGTGGGCGAAGATTTCAAACTGTTCATGGTCATTACACACACACGCGCGTGCACACACACACACACACACACACACACACACACACACAGCATGACCACTGCCTCCAACATAATGTTGTCTGCTGCTTATGTGTGTAATGCTGTGTGTGGGCATTATCCTGTGCTTGTGTGTGTGTATTTGTCCATCCAAGCGTGTGTGTGTTTCTGTCACAGTGTGTGTCTGTTTGTGAAAGGGGTGACTCACTTGGTGAGGGATGAGATGGAGGAGTATTAACTAAGAGATGGTTAATATTAAACGACAGATGAGAGGTGGCCTGAGGCGGGGATGACAAGCGGATGGAAAAAATGTAAAGGAATTATATCATTTGGTCATTACATTACACAAGCAATCATTCATTATTTTTCTATACATTCTTTTATTTGTTCTTTCTCCTTGCAACCTGAATTGAGCCATGTTCACCTGTCAAACCTTTGCCATGAATTCATACTTTTAGGTTGCAATCACAGTACTGTATATTTACATTATTTACATTTGACAAATCTTTATAGTGTGCATACAAGATGTAGCACACAGCAGTGCTACAAGGGCCATAGTCTTGCACAACGTTACCGCACAGCAGTAAAGCTACAGACGTCCCAAGCTGATCCTGAGATGATTTTTTATCAGCTTATGGCGATGTATAAAACATCAGCTAGCAGCTTACTCACTTTTAGCCATTGCTGACTGTTGCTACCAGCGCTGGCCGATTTCATATGTTAATACTGTGAGTAACTCTGCAGCTGCTCTCTTATTCATAAATTGCCTTGTCACTAGCAACCACTGGATGTCCAAGTGTTTCACAGAGTAAATGTAACAAATTTGAATTGTGAACATTTCTGGAATCAAGACAATTTCCCATCTCGCACTACTGTACATCAGCTTGATTAATTTATCTGTCGTTCTCTCAGATCTGAATGAACATCGTGAAAAGATTTGTCATCATGATTTGTCTTCATTTTTTTTGTTTGCCACATTTAGACGGCGTCTAGGTTTGTTTCTCTTCTTGCTGCTATATATCATTTGTATATAGTGAGAATCAGTTAGTTGGTTGGTGATAATTCTTTAAGCTTTTGTAGAGCTTGTTTGTGATTGTTATCACAGTGCAATGTGAGCATGTGTGTACATATGTGCATGCTTCTGAATGCAGGGGTATGTGTTAGCGTTTGTGTTTATTTTGAGTGGCGACTGACCCCCTCAATTCCTTGTGGAATCAGCGAGCGTTTGACAAGGTCGGAGGTGAAGCAATACAGCCGACTAAGCAGAAACCGAGAAGAAAAACACAACTCGAATTCTTGACCTTGCTCCATCTCTCCTCCTCTTTTCATCTCCTCTTTTATTTCTGCTGGACACAAATAATGCTGTGTTTTCATTAGCTTTTCGCGCTGCCTTCTCTTTATCTCGCTCTCTGTTTTTGTTCCTTTCCCATTTCTTCCTTTCATATTGCATTAGCTTGTTTGGCTGTCTCTCGTGGTCTGGCCTTTCTCAGCTCTACATTCCAGCTGTGAGTGTGTGGGCCTGCGTGTGTGTGTGTTTCTGTGTTTCTAAATTCTTTATATTGAACCTTTGTGTTCGGTTGTGTGTGTGTGTTTATCCAGTATTTGCTTGACTTAACGTAGAAGCACACTGATTTGCATTTCTGTAAGTGTAACTGATTCTTCAGATCCTGAGAAGATAGGAATGTGTCTTCTGTGTTCAGATGTACATCGAGCATCTGTTAGTACTGTCCACTGCGTGCTGCTGCAATTGTTTCCTGCTGTTTGTAAAATCAGCCCACTGTAGAAAGAAAATTCCCACAGAAGCTGGGAATGCTCAGCAGAGGCTGTGGTGGATGGTGATTGGCCAGAGCTGGCTATGTTCTCCTAAATATACGCCAGCAAGGTGGAAAATCTGGATTAGGCCATTCTGGGGCTGGATTCTATCAAAAGGAAAATGTTAGAAAAACAGTAAGTCCACTGCTAACCCACTCTGTGTATATTTACAACTAGACCCAAAACCCATATAAATGTATACAAATCACTAAGAAGTGGATTTGGGGGATCTTTAAAAAGTTTGCTTTTTAAAGGTCAAACACAAAAAACTAAGAGAAATGTTCAAGAAACTTCTGTGTGGGTCAGTGTTTACATGTCTGAGTGAGGAATCATATTTGGCATGGAGACAGATGCATTACACCAAAAGGGGAAGAGTTTTAGCGGAAAAAGATGCATTCACTGTCTGTGTGTCTGGCTTTCTCGATCTTCAGGGAAGTTCTAGAAATCAGCCACAGCTTGTGTGTGTTTGAGGAGCTATTGTTTGAGTCAGCAGAATACCAACCCACAGACACAGATTATATACCAAAAATGCTTGTTAATGATGTTTTACTGTAGTATTTTATAACTTTGTCTTAACAGACACATGAGAATGAACCTGATCGACAAAGATAAAGTGGGGCAGTTGTGTTTATTAAAGACAGATGCTGCGGTGCATATATCAGTGCATGTATCTTTTATCCATGTTCTTTTTTGTGTTTGCTTGCAGAAACATTAAGCGTCCTCATGGTCACTTTCTGCTGTTTTTGCCTTTTCTTTTCTTCTCTGTCTTCCTTAATATCTAGGAATTGCTCTTCTTTGCCTTCTCGCTCATCTGTCTTTTTCTCTTCTCCTTTAATTCTGTCCTTTCCCTCGTCAGTGTTGATTAACGATGGCTGGGGGAGTGATAGTATCTCTGCTTTCTCTTTGCTCTTTTCCCTTTTAATCTTCTGGTTTTTTTGCACTCTCACACATGCACTTTTCTCTCAGAAGTTTCCCACCTGTATGATTTCTATCTGCGGAAACACACAATGACCTGTGTGGTAATATATAACCCAGCTGTTGATGCATTTAAAAAAAAGCCTGGGGACATCATAGTGACATCACACATACACATGACACATTGCACATGAACAAGCATGCACTCTTCTTTTATCTGACTCAGGGGCAGCCATGTCACGCTGTCTTCAGTCACGATGATAGCGATACTAACCTGCCAACACACTTTTATAACACAGTCACTGTTTGCTGACTGAGTCAAGGAACAAGTTGATACACAGTGGACAAAGAGCCTCCAAATCCAAGGACCTTTTCTGGGCAGTTTTCATGCATTGCCTGGTGTCCAATCTGGCTTTCACATTGGCTGTATGTGTAGAAAGCCACAAAAAAAAAGTTAAATAAATCGTTCAGATTAACAAATATATAGTAGACATCTGCAAATGTTTTATAGTCCTGTTTGCGCAATGGAATAATAAAGTCTACTCAGTAGCTACACCACAAAATTCTGTTCATCACTTACTGTATATTGTGTAACTCAAAATTGAATTTCTTGCCCCTAGCATCTTCAGTGCACCATCCAGGCTTTACAGGATGAGGTGCGAATTCAACGAGATCTCAACCAGCTCTTCCAGTCCGATTTCTCCGAGTCCGGTGGCCTTGGAAACCAGCCTGTCCCCCCTCAGGAAATGACAGAGGAAAACTTCCTGCGTCTCCACAGCGAATATGAGCGACAGGCCAAAGAGCTCTTCCTCCTGAGGAAGACTGTGGAAGAAATGGAGCTTAGGATAGACACACAGAAACACACACTAACTGCCAGGTAGAGGGGAGTGAAGGGGGTTAGGGTTAGTTTAGTTCTAGTGTGAAATCTCTCGCTGCCAGTTTAGGATGCCTTTATGTTAGCTTTAAATATGTATTGTTTTTTCTTACAGGGATGAGTCAATAAAGAAGTTACTGGAAATGTTGCAGAGTAAAGGCCTGTCATCACGGGCAACTGAGGAGGACCATGAGCGAACACGGCGACTGGCTGATGCTGAGATGACCATCCACCAACTGGAAGGTCTACTGGAGCAAAAAGACAAGGAGATGCTACAACTCAGAGAGGTGTGTGTGTGAGATTGGCAAAGAAGACACATGTGCAGTGAAGCATTCACTTATGTAAGGGCGTGTCTTTGTCTACAGCCAGATGTGACTCTGCATAAATTAAACCATTTCAAATGTAGGCCTTTGGCTGCTTCCACTTTTGGCTCAGATTTATTGCAACACAGAAAAATCAACACGCACGCAGATACCCAGGAATGCACTCTTCATCCTATTTTTCCTAGTCTATCCTTCTTTATTTGTCTGTGTTCTAACATTTCTTTCAGCTGTTTTAACTTTACCTGTTTGATAGTTTTATACAACAGCACCCTCTAGTGGTGAGATGTTGTCAGTGACCACCAAATGATCAGAGTTGGACATTGACCTTTGGAGCACACAAAATCTATGTGTACAAAATCTGTTAAGAGATTTTCTAGATTTTAAAATGTTTACAAAACACCAGTAGGTAGCCTTTGTTGTGATAGATGTTTTTCATGATAGTGACATGTTCATGTCTCAGTTAAAAAAAGCATACACATACATCACCTAAATACATTAGACAACAAATACAAATACAGTTACATTAGGAAAACACACACAGTAAAAATATTTTGTAATTGAACTAATGTGTTTCTCGGCATTGTTGGCTAACAGTCTGCTTTTTTACTTTTTAAACTGTAGAATAATAACAGTACAATATCGTCATTTTCATTGTATTAGATTAGATTAGATTAGATTAGATTAGATTAGATTAGATTAGATATCACTTTATTGCTCCCCCGAAGGGGAAATTAATGTTTTACAGCAGAGAGTTAAAGTTGACATTAAAAATGACACCAATAGACACCAGAATAAATCTAGGAAATAATAAATACAGAATAGACCAGTAGCATAATGGTAATAATAACAATATACAATTAGCGAAGTGAGATACAGTGAATGACAAAGAGAGGCAACAACAGCACTGAACTGACTGGTCCCTTTAAGATGAGAAATGGCAGGTCAGTCTGCAGTTATCCGGGTCACTTGAGTCTGGATGATAGAGACCGTCCACTGGCAGCAGGACCTTGTTTGCCTCTTCACCCTCTCCAGCTAAATACCATCCATTTACAGTGAATCAGGACCGAGTTCCTTCATCCATGTCTCGCTCTAGTCCTTGATCAGCGCAGATGACAGGTCACTGTTACTGGACAGACATCACCTCCCTAAGTTTTCTCAGGACTTCTCTCCAGCTCTGTACTTCTGTCTCCTCAGCTCCTGGTGGATCTTGTATTGCCCCTACTCTGGTAGCAGGCATGTGTTTTGCATGGCTAATAGCTAGTAGCTAATATCATTCTAGCTGAAAAGCTGCTGTATCTATGATAACGTGTTCAAACAAACAAAGTCACCAAAAGTCCTCACACAAAGACAGGGGATTAGAAAAATCCCAGTAAGTCAATGCTGCCCCATCTCTTCAGAAGAGCACACAACATGAGTTGGAGTAAGATGAGCCAACAAAACTCAACTCAAAACAAACAACAACAACACACAAAGAGATGAGCTGCTGTAACAGACTGCCACCCAACAGGCGCCGTACTAGAACCCCTTAGCATGTGCACCATACCTTCCACTATATCAAGCCATTTAGATAAGAGATTGACAGCTGCTTTATTTACAAATATACCAAACAGGCCATCTCTAAATGCATCAAGCCTCAGCTGTGAGGGAGAAATATGCATAAACACAAAAATGCACAAGAACAGTTGATTCTTGATAACTGTATGTAGACAGCAAGGCTTAAAATATAATAAAATGAGATCTAAACTATCACTGCTCCCCAACACATTTTCTGGCCCACATTGCTTCACATTGCATCAGACTGCCGGACAGAGGCTCCGTTTTTTGACAGTATTTGACAACAGACATTGATAATTGCGAAGCAGAAAACACCTCGGGAAAACCAAGATTACACAATATCTGCAAAGTAATTTCACTGTAATTTAAATCAAAATTACAGGATGTGATGTAACTGATGTTTGTTTGTTTCTATTAAGCATATTTGTTGTAGACTTCCTGCCGCACTGGTGACACTTAATTTTTAGACATTGTTCATCTTACTAATTAACAAACCTGTCCATGCAACATCCTCCTGCTAAAAAAAAGAAAAAAAATCTTCCAAGCACTCTATCCTGAGTGGTATCTCATGAGTGTGTGGGTATATGTGTGTTAGCGTTCTAGCACTCATACTAGTGCCTAAAGCCATGGCACCCCACTGTCCTTTTCACGTATGTGTTTCATGCTTCCTGGCTTATGCATTAGCTCTTTTTGTGTTTCCTCCAAAAGAAAGCAGTGATGCATACACTGTTACTATGTCATTCCCTCCCTCTCTCTCACTCTTTCTCTCGTCCTTTCTTTCTCTTTTTGTTCCTTTACATCTACTACTATGCTCCCTGTTCTGTGCTATCAGTTCATCTGACGACTGAGTTGTGACATGATAACAGCCAGATAGGATTTTGTTGCATGTAGCTCAGTAAATTGTGGTAGTTACATTTTTACCTTTTTTAGAATTTTGGTAATTTTAGAGAATACATTTAGTATAGATCTAAAAATATTGCATAATTTTTCATAGTAATGCAAGTTAGATATAATTAAGACATGTATTTTGTTATAGGTACTGCATGCTGCTAAAGCCATGATGCTGGATATTTTTTCTATTTTTTCATCAAATTGTTTGGTCCAGTTTGGATTTTCGTGGATTCTAAACAATGACAATTTTTAGTTTAGCCTAAAACTACAAAGCCAGGGACTAACTCAGCGATTTAGTGTCATTTCAGGATTTCAGACTAGGTCATTCATTCAGGCTTAAACATTGTTTGTTGCGTTAGATGCGTTCCTCACAGTGTGAAGGATGTGGGATGGACGGATCGACCCAAGGAGGCTAAAAGCTAGTGCCTCTGCCAGAGGGAAACATCTTATTCCTGCCTCCACTTCCATCCCCATCTCTCCCTCTTTTCCAGTTTCTCCTCCCATTCCTATTCCACCTCCTTTCCATGTGTCTCCCCAGTTCCAACCCTCTCCTGCTTTCTCTCCTTCACGCCAGCACCCACTGCGCCCCTCGCCCTCCTTTCCCTCACCTTTCTCTCCTTCCCATCGTCAGTCCTCCTATCCAGTCATCCTCCCCTCCTCTTGTCCTCCTCACTATCCCTCTTTTGTTGTCACCTCCTCTGTGCATCCTTCCCTCCAGCACTCACCCTCCTTTCCTGCTCCCTCTCCACGGCCTACACCCATTATTCAGCCTTCCCTCCATTCGTTTCCATCAGTGGATCTAGCCTCCTCTCCCGGTCCAAGACCTCCTTCCTCACACCATCCATCACTCCATCCCTCTGTGTCTCTCTCCCTGTCTCCTGTTGACCATCGTGGTGTGTGTGTCTCTCAGGAGCTTCACAGGAGATACGAAGCAGCTCCTGAGTCAACAAAGACCAAGGCCCTGCAGACAGTCATTGAAATGAAGGTAAACATCTTTTGTTGATCATTCTAATTAAATATGTGTGGACATGCTTTAATGTACAGTTTTGTGGGAAAAGGATCATTGTGAGGACAGTTTGGATGGTCCTCACAACTTCCTTACTTTATAGCCTGTACATTAATGTTTGTGTGTGATATCACAGTACACAAATAAATTTGAAAAACCCCTATTGCAACCTCCTTTTAAGTCTGTCTTAAAGCAATAGTCAGTTATCTACTGTATAAAAAGTTTTTGTGAGACATTGTAAGTCAGAATTGTTGACAATAAATGGACAAGACACAGAAACCCCGAAGTAGTGCCATCATCAATGTGCAGCTGTCCAAACAACAATTTCCCCAAGGGGATCAATAAAGTATGTTATTATATCTGCCAAAGTTGCAGCATTAATGCCCTCTCTTTGTTATTGTCCTTCCATTGCAACTTGACAGGAATTTTATACTAAAAAGACTTAAACATGAAAAAATAACTATATTTAACTTGATGAATTCAGACTGCTAAAACCTCATATTAGCTTTACATATACTTTTGAATCGATTTTGCACAATTGCTGTGGATTTTGGCTCTCATCTCTTCCATTATAAGTATCTATGCTTGGCAAGTATGAACAGGAAGAATGGTGACATTAAAAACCTCCTCCTGTGTTTATATGGGCATATAACTGTTGTTTTAAAATATTTGAAATTGTGAAAATTGTGAACCTGTCTTTTCACAGGATGTGACACTGGCAGTATCCTAAATGTATTCTGATAAGAGGTCAGATGGGACATATCTGAATAGTTAATAGCTGCACAAACCGCATGTCATCTTTCTATATTTTATATGGCTCAGGTACAGTGAATCACAGCTGGTCTTGTCGCTTAGCACAAATGTGTGTTTTCAGGATGCAAAGATCAGCTCACTAGAGCGTGGCATGAGAGAGCTAGAGGAGGAGGTGAACATGCTCAAGTCCAATGGAGCTTTGAGCAGCGAGGAGAGGGAGGAGGAGATCAAACAGATGGAGGTCTACAGATCCCACTCCAAGTTCATGAAGAACAAGGTAATGGATGCACTAATGAACTCTAACATATAGTTGTTTCAACATTTTTCTCTAAAAGATTACTGAATTTTCTTGCTTGCTTGAAAAGTAACTTGATTTCCTTCTCTTACTTCTGACGGACACAACTTTAGTGCCAAGAACAAAACATGTTGCTGTCGGAGACATGCTCATTAAAATGAAACACAAATTCTGTCATGTGTGGGGATGAGCAAGTCTGCAAACTCTAAACTTTTGCTGGTTCAATCTGAAATCTACTTGTTTTTATCACTGTCAGTTTCCTATAGTATGTCAAGTGCAGAGTGGAGTCTCCATCATCATTGTTGCACACTTTCCTGGAAGTTTTTAAAACAGTACATGCCTCATATCCTGGCTGTAAAAATGCAGACATCATCAGCCTGTTTCAAATATTAAAATGCATTTGAGATAAAGGGAAGTTGCGTTGCTATCCTGAACCATAGCTTTAACAACAAAAGACTATAAACTATGACAACTATGAGAACCTAAAATGTGACTTGGTCATGCATGCCAGTGTGGCATACACATTAAAACTGTAAAACTTACTGTCACATGCTTATGCCAGTACATAACGGTAGCTGTGATGCAGGGTAAGTAAGTGGCTTTTCTGCATCAGCATGTGAGGTGCTTGGGTATGCCGCACGTGGCACTGGTCAGCGACTGTGGCAGTTGATTTCTTGTGGTCATGGTGACGCCCTCCTCTCCTGTCAGGTTGAGCAGCTGAAGGAAGAGCTAACTCACAGCCAATCAGAGAAGGAGGAGCTAAGGCAACGAGCCAATGAGCTTCAGCGGGAGGTGTCTGCAGTAAGACACACACCTCTGTGTCTGTTTGCTGAATCTTCCTACCTTTCTTTCTTGCTTTTCTTTCTGTCTTTCAGGTAGACTGTCTAATAGCTGATGCTTGAATAGAGTCCCAGTAGAATGCTATGAATGTGTGTTCAGACAGCAGTAAGAAACTGTGATTCTCAAGTGATTATTTCACTTTATTTTCCTCCTTTAGTTTATTGGAGGAGCTGATGTCATTCAAATTGACAAGGCAAGGATATTTATGCCAACTGAGATCTATTCTCTCACTAGTACCGTATTTGACCGTTGTGTTTACATTTAGGTTAACACACATTTCTGACCAAAATTGTGGCAACTTGAGCAACCAAGAAGTCTTTATTTCCCACTCTGCTGATGATCAATGTCTTTTGACAGTAATAGCTGTTTCTAGCAGTCTGAACTCTCCAATTATAGACTTCAAGTTGAGAATCCAGCTGTGCTGCACTACAGTATGCAAATGTATAACCTGCTTGTCTTTCTCCTTGCATGTGGTTTCTCTCAGCTAGGGCTGGGATCAGTTTGCTGAGTTTTTCATAGGCTTGATTTTTCTGTGTGGTTTGGATCCATTCTTTTTATGTCCTGTTAAATTAATTCACAGAATTCACCCCAGTCACCCTAAAGAAACCTATTCTATCACCTGTGGATTTTTTTTACTTAATTATCTCTATCATACTAAAGTCGATTCTCTCTTGGCTGAGGGCTATAGCTGAGGGCTATAGAATAAAATAACCTAATATTACCTTCCTTAATACTGCTAGCGTCCAGCTGGTGCTTTTTAGAAGAGAGGACAAAACATTAAAAACTAAGGCAAAGCCCTCAGTTTATATTTGATTGAACACATATTTCTAAGTGTAAACAAACACAGTACACCTTGTAAAAGACCATCCACACACCATGTATAATACTAGTGTAAAACTTAAAAAAAAAAGCAGTTATTTGTTTGTTTGTTTGTTTGTTTGTTTTTTCATTGTATATGGACAGAATAGGCCAATAGCAGCCATGGTCATTTCTCTTTTAAGAACTGTTACTAAATATACACCGAGTAAGGAAGTAAGCTACCAGCTAGTCCAGTGGCACTGCTCATTAAGAGCAACAGGTGCTGGACATGAGAATAACTATCAGCTATGTTTGATAAATATTATTTTCCTCCTGTAAATTTCAAAATATTGTAGCAGAAGTTATTTATTGTAACTCAGCATTTGTCTCTTAAAAATATATGTGTGCCAATCTGTTCTGTGCACTGCTTTTACAGTAGATACTGCTTCTTCTTCTACAGTACAATGTAGCATAACGGCTAAAACCTCAACATGCGCCGCAGAGCAAGTGCTCACCTAGTAAGCTTGTAGTGTATTAATGCAGTTGTACACACTAAATCTGTCTCTATTTCCATCTCCTCCTCTCTGTCTCTTCATGTTATGTGTGTGTGTGTGTGTGTGTGATTTATTTAGATTGAACAGGCAAAGCAGGATCTAAGTCGTAAAGACAGTGAGCTGTTGGCTCTCAGGACCAAACTGGACACTCTGAACAACCAGTTTTCTGACAGCAAACAACACGTGGATGTACTCAAAGAATCGCTCACTGCCAAAGAACAGAGAGCCGCCATACTACAGACTGAGGTTTAGCTACTCTTTTACTCGTTGCTACACTTTTTGCATTGGTACCATTGCCGTTTGCCTTTTAAATATTTTTATTATACATGTATACTTACATGTCTATATGCACAGGTGGATGCCTTGCGTCTCCGCCTGGAAGAAAAGGAATCTCTTCTGTCTAAAAAGAGTCAGCAGATATCAGAGCTGACAGAGGAAAAAAGTACTCAGCAAGGAGAGATCACTGACCTCAAAGACATGCTGAATGTCAAGGAACGCAAGGTTAATGTACTGCAGAAGAAGGTAAGACGACCTAAAACTACAGATTTTATGTTTTAGCTTTTATAAAGGGCAGTTTTAGCAATGGATGGTCTTCATTCCAAACAACCCTGTGTCAAGACTGTGAATATGATGTTGTCATGTAACACTAAAACCACTAGATGGGGCTGTTTGTGTAGATTAGAAGCTGAAGAAAACACTACACAAGAGAGACAGGTAAGTAGAATAACAGGAGAATACAGGAACATATGCTTTCTGCATACTTTTCTTACTTTTCAACCTGCTGTTCTGTTTGTAAGCATCTATTCGGTAATACTGTCAGAGAGATAGATGGGCAAGAGTGACCCCCTGTCTTTGCTGTCTGATACTGTAAACAGACAATTCATTGTCATGCTGACAGAGTTATACTGGTCAGACATGCTGGTGAAGAGTTTTCAGAGAGAGACAGAGGAAGGAAGCTAAAATGACCTGGATGATTTTGTGGATGGATGCTAAGGAAAGCTTTGGGCAGTTTTTTAGACAGTTTCACAAAATCAGATAAAACAAAGCTGTACACAGTTCAGTCTTACCATCACCAGCCAGGATATGTCTCTTCTTCTTCCTTTTTCCTCTTCAGCCCTTCACCTCACCCTGTACCCCGCTTGTCACTTGTTTAAAACACGGAGAGTGTGAGCAGATAATTGATAGAGACAATCAAGCAGACAGCAAGACAGAGAGGGGGAGGAGAGAGACAGGGTGTGTTTGAAATCAGATGCATGCTAATGAGTTCCTCTTGTTCAATAAATGATGACCTCTGCTGTCTTCAAATAGAATACAGTCCACTGTCTGAGAGAGGGAGACAGAAATGCTGCTGACTATACTATTTAATCTGCATTTCAGATTTTTTCCATTTGTTCTTTTTTACATGTGGAAGAATTAAAAATACCTTATTTTTATTTCAACTTTATCCAAATTCCCCTTGGCTTTCCCTACTCAGGGCTTTTACTGTCACTCTTTGTGAGCAGTACAGGAAACCACAAGTACATGGGCAATTAATGGAGAAGATATTCTTCAGATGTCCCATCATCCTCTTCTTTTTAATGTTAAATGTATCATGATATAGATGAAGAGATATGTCAGCCTGTTACTGTTTTGTTAATGTATTCCAGTTTATTATCACAGATGATTTGGGGACTAAAATAGGACAAGACAGGCACGATGACTGTGTGCTTTATATATATACATGTGCGTGCGTGTCAAGTGTGTGTGTTTGTGTGTGTGTGTGGGTGTGAGGGAGAGAGAGTAAGAGGGTGGTGTCAGTCAAGCTGTCAGATGAAGAGTTGATTAATGAGGTGCTTGGAGTGTTTTACTGTATGGACGCACACGCTCACAATCTCTGTGGTACAGTAAACGTGTGTGCCTCACCTGCAGTGGAGTCAAAGGTTACATACCAATCTGGCTTTCTTTTTTGTGTGACAGGTTGTCAATCGCTTGGTTTCCTTTCTGTTTTAGCAAAAAGAGTATAGACAGGCATAAAAAAAGACTAACAGACAAAGATTTTGCAATTTTTGCCACCACAGTAATTCATAATAAGACAGAAGCTTTCAATTATCTCTTTTTTTTACTGAATTTGTTATTTCTAGGCTGTTCAACCTTTTGTACTATCCATAATTTAATGAGGACCACAAAGTTGACATAATCCTTTATCTTCGTCTCTGATCTCTCTCTGTCTCACACACACACATGCACACACTCATTGTGGGCTCATGGAAAGTGACTCCTTCGGTCATGTCTGCTGATTTTGTGTTTTAACAGAAAATTAATCTGCTACAAAATCACTGTGAGAGGAGTCAGAAGGAGGGAGGGAGGGAGAAGGGGAGGAAGAGGTGGAGGAAGTATTTGGAGTAGGGGTTAAAGGTAGCAAAGCTTAGGGAGACAGTTTATATTCCACTGTACAGCAGCTCTCAGGCTTTTTCTTTTGTTGAAATCTCCAGGTAGAATCACATTAGATCCTTTTTGTCTCTTGCATCCAAGACAATGTGGTAGTGAGGCTTTGTGTTTGAACAGAAGATTGATTTGCTATCAAATAATTTTTAGAGGAAACAAAGGTGCTTTCGGAAATAAGTTTGCATTGTTCATAAATCCTTTATGTTAATCTGTTATCTTTTACTGTATGACGTGTGTACAGCTGTTGACTGTAAGATAAGCTATCTTGCTCAATCAGCACTAAGTGGCAAAGTATTCAAAAGGATCTCAAAGGATTTTTTTTATGTCAAAAATGTAGTTTGCTCAATGCATTGGACAGAGTAGAAGGTTTGTAGATTATTGCAGATATACTGGTATTGCTTAATAAGTAACTATTAAATATTAAATATTGTTCTTAAGTGTATGAGCTTCATACACTGTATAAGTAGTTGTTGATTATGATGTTCTTGAATCATATTCCTGATTATGTTCTATTCGATCTCATAAATCCTCTTTTGCCTGGGGCTCAAGTTACCATCAGCTTCCCAAGTGAACTGCTTCATGCTTTGTTTTGACTGAGTTTTAGAGTTCGCAGTCTTGCCAATAATATATCTTTTTCTTTGGCCGACAGGTGACACAAACAGCACAGTTTATGAGCATTTCCCTTTCTCCTTTTCTCTCCGCAGATAGAGAACCTCCAAGATCAACTGCGGGATAAAGAGAAACAGCTGAGTGGTCTGAAAGACAGAGTTAAGTCTTTACAGACAGACACCTCCAATACTGACACAGCACTGGGAACACTGGAGGAGGCTCTGGCTGAGAAGGTACACACAGTCACACACACACACAGTACTGGTCAACCTCAGGTTAACTGCAGTGCAAGGTTACATTAACAAAACCACCATGAGCAAAACTGACGACCACCCAAGCGATGACCAAATGACTCTGGATAAATGGAAATGAACCAATAATCATATTGACTATTTAATTGTTAAGCCAATTACAGTCTGTATTCATAAACCATCCAGCTCCGTCCATGTGGTTTGAACTAGAAACAGAACCAACAACCACAAAGTCTGTCATCTGAGCATTTGAGACCCATGTGGATGTCAAAGTTGAACCAGCAAACACCTGTTTTATGACTTTTAATGCTGGCTCTACCAACCAGTGACTCTTACACCAACAAGCCACTTTAGAGTGTTTCATGATAATATATTTTTGTTCTGCTATGTGCAAATATGTTATAGATTTGATCTCCTTCACACTTCCACACACAGAAAACAGGACTATTAATTGTGAAGTGACTAATATTCAGGGTGTCAGCTAGATGTGTGATTTTTGGCAGGATGATTTCCCTTCACAATTGTTTTGGAGCCTCTGGATATCTTTATCTTTGTGCTTGCGTCCTTCCATGTTTCCATTCTTCACTTGCTTTCTTTATTGTTCTTTTTACCTATTTTCTTACTTTCTTACACAACTGTTCTGAAAAGTGAGCCCACATTTCAAAGAACTGAAATGTGTTAACCTTCAGTGATTTTATCCTGCTCTATGCTTCAATTTCATGCATGTTTCTCTGTCATGCTACTTTAAGTTCATTGTTTTATTTTATATTTTGTCAGTAATACTACTCCACATTTTGTAGCAATTTTTTATATTGTTTTAGGACAGATTAAAAATGAATCTAAATCAGAATTTGTTGGATATTATTTGAGTAGACCTTGTACTTTAGATCAGGTCACACTCCAGTTTACACTCAGAAACCCTAACCATCACATCTACATGCCTACCCCAAATCCTTACTAAAACTTCAAAACCTTAATATAATTAAATGTTCTCATTTTTCCAAATGTCCACATTTCACAAACCCTGCCCTACAAGAACACACAGAACAGCCAGTGTGCACTCTTTGGGCTTTTTGTGATGATTTTGTGTGTGAACTTTTGTACTTTTCCTCGGACTGGCCGGTGTATGGTCATATAGCTGGAGCGTGTCTATAGTGTTTTAGTGGTTGTGAATTTTACATCTTGGGCCAGAACGTATTACGTGTCTAAAATCTGTGTTGGCTGTTAGATCCTGTCAAAGCTGCCATGTACATAAAGTTTAATGTGAATGTTATTAGTATAGGAATTTGATATTGATTGACTGTGAATGACTGTTGGAGTATAAGTGCTGATTTTATTCTGTATTTCGCTCTTTCCATCACTCTGTCTGTACTGTGTACTCCTGTGTGTACTCCTTTCTTTCCCATCTCCTTTCCCTCTTTTGACTCTTTCTGTTTCCTTTTTCGTAACTTCCATCCCTTTCTCCCCCTCCTGCTTCTCTCTCGTTCAGGAGCGAATCATCGAGCGGTTGAAGGAGCAACGAGAGAGGGAGGAAAGAGAAAAGGGCGAGGAAGTGGAGACCAGCAAGAAGGAGCTGAAGGAGTTGAGGGAGAAAGTCTCCCAGCTGCAAGCTGACCTGGCTGACCGTGAGGTAGAAGAAGCACACACACATTCATATCTGTGCTATGAGTCAGAAAAACACACTGTCTTCGCTCCTTTTCTGTGTCCCTGTCAAGGAAATGTGATTGATCTATCACTGTAGAACAGACTTCAGATCCTCCCAAAGTCCTCGCGATGAAGGACAAGGATGATAAAACAGTCACGTGTCCTTGACAACAATATGCACTAACAGAAGCTTTTTCAGACACCGTCTAGCAATCAACACATTTTAACATCATGCTTTTTAGGAAGCATAAGCAGGTTTAACCCCAGTGTTTAAAATTCATTGTTTTGATGTTGTGCATCTTTTGAAAAATCCAATTGTAGATAAAAGAAGGACCAGATATATATATATATATATCTCATAGAATTAATTTTGAATCTTTTACTGGCCTATGTTTTCACTGCACATCTATAAACCAGACATTTAACTGACTTCCAGTCCATACCCTGGTATACATAAATAAATTAAATAAAAATACATTTAAATCTATCTTTATCTTGACATGCTGTAGGTCATTTGGCGGTTTAAACAGACAACATGCAGATGCTGGGAGGTGGATCTTTTACTTTTGGACAAAGCCAGGACAGGTGTTTCCATCTCCTTTCAGTCTTTATGCTAAACTAATGTAACCTCCTGCTGGTTTCCTATTTAGCATAAAGACATGACAGTGGTATCAATCTATCAACAGAGGAGCAAATAGGCATGTTTTTGCCACATACTAGTGACGCCTTTTTTCATTGTTCAGCTACTTCTAGGTATTGTGGGGTCATAAAACCTGGGAGTTGCACTCCCATTATATAATTTCAAAAATACTTAGGGAGTTAACAAGAATTCCTGTCTACACTGCTAAATGCAGAGGGGAGTTTGTCCAACAACAGCAATATATATGTGTACCTAAATAGAGTCAGAGTAAGCAACAAGGTTTCTCTGACCAAAGCCCAGTCAAACATGATGATCTGGTGTCTTGAGTTGTTATTGCCAGTCAAGGGTAAAATTACACGTCTGACTGTCTGTCCCTCTGGTCCCACTGGCTTCTATTTCACTGCCCCTACCAAAAGAGGAAAAGACCAGAAAAGAAAGGGAGAGACTTCACAGATGGTAGGATTGAGGTGGAAGAGTGAGAAAAGACACATCATGGGGAAAATGTTGAACATGAAGAACAAGAGACAGTGATCTTCCAACTGAACAGGAATATTTTATTATTACTTTGCTTTTTTTGTTATACCAGCCATAATTCTGTTCTGTAATGATAGCAACAGTTCACATTCATGAAGTTTATTGCTGAGACCTGTGAATTTATGGACAGCTGGACAAGAAACACAAGTTAATTGGATGAGAAAATGAAGAGTATTACTATGCTCACCCTTGCTTCCTGGGCAAAATGGTGTTATTACCAACATTTTGCATGTTTTATCACATAATAAAGAGGTTAAGAGTAATTACTTTGGTAAGAACAACATCATAAAGTGCAGAAAATAGGTAAACAAAGCATTATCCATTAATATGGGTTCAGCACAATCCTATTGAAATGCTCAAGCTCAGCAGCCCCAAGTGCTCAGATATAAGACAATGTGGTGTTAACTTTCTTGTTATCAGTATTTGTGTTGGTTATGCTTTCCTTTCTCCTTCAGGCATCTGTGTTGGATTTGAAGGAGAAGGCGTCCTCTCTTGCCTCTTCAGCTCTGAAGAAGGACAACAGGCTGAAGAGTCTGGAAATCAGCCTGGAGCAGAAGAGGGAAGAGTGTATCAAAGTGGAGAACCAGCTCAAGAAGGTCAGCTATCAGGCAGCACAATTTGATCACAGTGTAATACAAAAAGAAGCTTCTTTTGTACATCTAAGTTTGTCTTAAAGTGAAAAATGCACTCATTATAACATGAAAATTAAAGGCTTTTACAGTGGGAAGTGGGCTTGTAAAAACGCTGAGCGCCAGTCTTAGGCTACATGTAGAAAACAGGTGGACTAAATGGTTTGCAACAACAGTTTTTTCTGCTGATGGCCAGTAAAAGCAAATATTAATCTCTGTAGTGAGGAAAAGCTTAACAGAAATAGGGGATTTAAAACTAAAGAACCTCTCTGTCATCTCTTTCTCCCCTTCCCTTTTTCCCTTAACTGTTTTCCAAGAGAGATGACTGGTTGTGTGTGTGTGTTTGTGCTCTTATATGTGTGTTTGCATATCACATTCTCTCCCACACGGCAGCCCATAAAATGGTGTGTGTGTGATGGCTCACTGACAGCCTTACAGTCCTTTTCACAGAGTGGAGAAGACAGCACCACCACCACACCCTGAATGTGTATGTATTGTAGGTTTGTGTGTGTGTGTGTGTGTGTGTGTGTGTGTGTGTGTGTGAATATGTGACAGAAAGCAAAAGATATAGAGAGAGAGAGCGAGAGAGAGAGAGAGTGGGAGAGTGAGAATGTGTATGAAGGTGTCAGTGGATCTCTGGTGTTTCTCTCATCAGAGTTTATTTCTTAGCCTCTGTCTGTTACCATGGATGGAAAAAACACTGAAAACTTGTGTCACTGTGTGTGAATTGATTGGCATTGTGCATGCGACATTGCGTTTCTCTTTTTTCTTTCCTTATTTATATTCCTCCTTTTCACCCTCCCTCCTTTTCTTCCAGGTCTTCTTATAATATAGTCAGACACCCAAACATTTCCTCTCCACATAAAGACCTGTAAAAACTGTTTTACTCTTCCAAGACTAATAGGGTTTGTGTATTGTGGGACCAAGGCATGTGTGCACACACACACATGCACACACAAAGTCAATCTGTCCCAAGAGCAACATTTGCTTCTGGGAAACACACACAGCTGTTCTAACCTCTAAGCTGGCCTTAACCTGTTTTTTTCTTTGTTTTTATTTCATTTGTTTCTTTTTATCAGCAGAAAGAAGAAATTCACTGCTACTCATTACATTTAGCTATTTACTTTACCAGCCTTTTCATTGTTCATTTTAATCTTTATGTAAATTAAATACGTTTGGTGGGTTTGCATGTTGGTTCAAACTGATTTTTATCATCGTTTTATGGCCACACACATCCAAACATTGGTGGTGCGTCCTGATATCTGAAGTTGTCTTGTGAAGAATATCATGTAAAGAAAATAATGAGCTGCAAAGTTTTGACCCATGCCCCAAGTAAAAATAAATAAAGTACAAAGAACGACTGAACAACTGTAATGATATTTTTCAATTGCATTGATTTTTAGATTAAAAATGAAAACCAATTACTTACTTTAAACAGAAACAAAGAACACCATTCAATAAAATCCAAGTTGTGTTTGTTTGCATTGGCCAGACTTTGCTGCCCAGTGGTCGTTTTGATATTATCACTGTTTAAAAGGCCTCATTATGTTAAAGCATTTCCATTTAAATCATGGTACACAATCTAGTTGTGCAATAAATAAATAAATCATATTTAAAGGTTATTAGACTCTGGTCTCTTGAAGAGTGGTTTGTTAACATAGTTTCATTAGACAAAGACCAGTTATACTCTTAAATAGTCTGAAAAAGGGTATGTAATGTTCATCAAATCCATCTAATGTATCTTCATCACCTCTGTTTTTACTGGCACATTCTTTCAACTAGAGCTTAACATTTCAATCTAATGGTGGTCACCTCATTTTGAAAGCAATTGCTGGGTTTATTTTTAATAATTAATTTGTGCTTCAGGCTCAGAGTGCAGCGGCAGAGTCCCAAGCCAGCACTGAACTCTTCGAACGCATCTCCTGCCTGGAGCAGGAAGTGACCCAGCACAAAGAGGATGCTGCAAAGGCCCAGTCTGAGGTGGAACGACTTTTGGAGATCCTGAGGGAGATGGAGAATGAAAAGAATGACAAGGAGAAAAAGATCCATGAACTGGAGAGGTGAGAGTAGGCTAAATATATGTTAAATTCATGACAAGGTGTAGAATTGTTCATAGAAAAGACACAAAAATGAATATTCCTGCATCTTCTTCTTGTTAACTTGTATAACTTAAGTCAACCAAGACTGCCTTTAAATGCCAAAATGATAATTTTATTTAAGAATACTGTAGACTCCACTTTATTGTCCATTTTCCATTCAAACATACTTTTGAAGTCAACATGCTGTTGAAGTCTATGATGATCTTCCCTACAACTCTAATCCATTAGTCTGTTCTCACCCCTTCCTCTTCTTTCTTCCCCGTCTTTTATTTCATCTGCAATCTTCTCTTACTTTTGTCATTTGCCTTATTCATATTTACGTTTGTACATGTGATGTGGCATTTGTATGAGCGTGTTTATGTTTGTTTGCGTGCGTGCACCCATCATACTCCAGAAGTCCCTCTGCTTCTCATCTGTGGCATTCTCAGCAGCCGCGAAAACAGGCCACTCTCTCTGCTGCCTCTCAGCAGCCAATAGGGGGCCTGGTGTGGGACTACCTGGGCACGTGAGTGGCTGGTGGCCCTGTCAGTCAATTAGACCAATGCACGACAAATCTCACTTTGCTTGTCGGAAAATGGGATATGAGAGCACTGTGATACCAACCACTCCCATGTGGACAAGTTTATGGAATAAAGCATTTTATAATTGTAGAAGAGAATTGTGTTTGACAATATTGACCACAAGCCGTGATGGTGCAGCACTGTAAAGGTAGGAAATCCACAAATGTAGATTGAGTTTCCTTCATCACCATCACAAGATATTTTTGGTTAGAGTAATTCCTCGTGGGTTGATGTTATGATTACATAATGATCATGAAGTGTTAGGTGTTCTTACAAACAGAGAGCTGAAATCCTTAGTTGATTTATTCAGGTTAGACAATAAAGAGGAAAACACAGACAACAGATGACAACAGATGAAACTGTTGATGAATAATTAAAAATTTCTAGCAAACATGCCCAAAAATTGAAATATCTTGGAATTTGGGTTTGTTAGAAAGATACAACTATCTTATAGTTTAAAAAGCATAAAATTATTAATTTAGGAAATAATAACAAGTTTTAATGACATCTTTTAGTGTATTAAAAGACAATGAAAAGAGATTCCTCCTGTTCCCCAGCCTTTTCCACATGGGACATAGTATAGTTCACTAACCACACTCATCAAAGAGTTGCAGCATTGCTTCAGTGTTGACCAAGCTTCCTTGTTGTGGCTTATATCTAGTGTTTTCACGCTGAAAAAAGTCACCCTCAACAGTAACGTAATTGTACTTGCATTAGGTGTGATCAGATAACAAATAAGTTTTTCTTATCTGTTATGCTGCAGTATGCCAAGCCAAACTACTCTGAAAAGTTTGTAAAATGAGGGCACACGTCAGCACCAGAGTCTCTGCTGTTCAGACTGAAACTCTTTGAGCCTCTGTTCCTGTCAGTGATGCAACTCTGTCATTTAATGGCTCTGTTTTCACGCTTCAATTTTGTTTTACTTTCAGCCAAGGATGCTTGACTTGCAAAGTTTAACACATTTTTTCTTTCATTAGGAGACTGGGCTTGTCACTTTTCAAGTTTTCTGTGTCTTTTATATTAACAAGTATGAATTGTTTTCATTTTCTAACTACATTTCTACCTGTATGTAATTTTGATCAAACTGTCTTTTGTCATCATGATTAGATTAGATTAGATTAGATAGCATTTTATAGATCCACCAAAGAAGAAATTCACACCTGGTTGTGTATTTATGATGTATTTTCATATAACATCGTTGGTCATCAGGGCGCACTACCGTCTAAAAAACATCTGTGGTCAAATGCATCCACCTCGGCAAGTGGTTTGAGTGATTAGATCACATCACGTTTACACTTGCATTTAACACTGGCCAGTTTTGAGCACTTTTGATTTGTAAATGGTCTGTGTATGTCCATATATACTATATCTACCTCATCAGATAATCTTAATCTCTCTTTTTATTCTGCCTGTATATGTGGCTGTCTGTCTGTCTGCATGCTTGCCTGCCTCTGGGTTTACATGTTCTGTTAAGAAACTGTTTAAGAAACACTTTTCTGTTGTTTGTTGTTTTGTTTGTTTTTGATTGTTTCTGTAAGAATAGGATAATAGAAAACAGAATAGAACATTTTCAGGAGATAAAGTCACTTCTTTAGCAAAATTATGTTCTCAAGGAAGGACAGGACTCTCTACTTGGTGGCCAAATGTATAAAGAGAGATTTAAGTGTGTTTGAGTCAGTTTGTCTTTGAGAACTAGATGGATCAGAGTCATCTGCGGTTATGAAAACTGATCTGTCTCTCTCTCTATTTGCCTCTCAATGCCTTTGATTTCTGAACTGTAGTATTATGTCTCTCTGCATGTTCTCTCTTTCTGCTTCTTTATTCTTATCCTTTGGATAGGACCACTCCCACTCTGAGCTCCCTTTTTTTATTTGCTTTCTGTGTGTTTGGTAATTTGACTGTAAGATAAATCGTTAACAAATGTATGGATATTCAGTATTTCCTCACTGTTTATCTTTCTGGCCAGTGGAAATACTGGACTATTAATAATTCAGCACCTGCTCACTTTATACTGGTTTTAACTGTATGTGTGTGTTATTTAGTCTGCCAGTAGCCACAGATGCAGATTTACAGCACTGCTAAGTTTGTGAATAACATTATAATGTAACATTATAGCCATATAAAATGCAGATTGTTTTTTATATTGGACTTTTTAGCTTTTATATAATATGCATTTGAATGATTTATATCATTCACACAGTGGATTGCAATAAAATAAAGGCTTTCAAGCAACTGATATTTAACATCTGTATTTTGCAGGCTTGGAAAATTGGAAAGGTTTTGCATTTTAAGTTAGTGTGTTTGAGATAATAATAACAAAAAATACTTTATTAATCTCTTTAGGGAGAGGCAGCTGCATTTAAGCCAAGGGTTCAGGGTTCAGTGTTTGTCGATAGATAGTTTGGCATGTGATCAGGCACTGCGGGAGCCTGGAGTCGTACCACCAACCCTGGGGTTCATAGACGACAGTTGGATGGACTTTCTGGTCCACCGTTCAAATCTTAGAGGTTATCCTGTTTACACACTGACTGAACCTGACTAAAATAATCCTGCTGCTGAGTAGGCTGGAAGAACCAGCACATCCAGGAACATGTCAAATTGACAGCAAAATTATGTGTCCAACCTTTTAATCCACACGAAGAACGGGGCCACGATATTACTGTGAGCTAGCTTCCAGGGTGTTGCCAGTCACGAACAGGGCTTTTTTTAGTCTAACCTGTAACTCCACAAAATATATGTAACCTAGCTAGTTAGTGGCATGTTTCCTAATATCACTCTTTAAAATATGCAGAAATACAACACTTGACAGGCTTGCTGTTCCAGGTTATGGTTGCTAAGCTATAAGTTGATATAGTCTTATTTTAGCTCATACTCAAAGACCTGCTTCAAAGACTAGTGTCAGGATGCCATTAAACCAACAGCAGTTCATCACTGATGTCAAAATTTGTAACTGTAAAAATATTGTTCTAATACGATATTGTTAGGAAACTTTGCATGGATAATGTTCCCTGTTAAAGAATCTAATATTACATTCAAAAACTGGGCTTTTTTAACCCACAAGCTCTGTCCAAGAAACATTAGGTGTAGTAATCACACCGACTACCTAACCCTGCAGTGATCCATGAGACTTAGCCTCAAGCCAACAGGTATGTTCGAGAAGGATGCATTCGCCTGTGGCCAACTCTTAGCTTGGCACTAAGGCACTATGAGTGAGCAGCAAGAATATTGCTAATGAAAAGATCAGATGTGGGTTAAACAAAAAAATCTAACCTCCCTCTTTCCCCTCTAGTGTAAATCCAGCTGTAATGGTACCAGGTTATTTATTTCAGTAACTAGGATGGTAATTGGAGCAGACTGAGTGACTTCACACGGAGGGGAAATGGAGCTGAAAATCTGCCCTAATGTCCAAAATAAAGGATTTGGATGTATGAGTGGAAAACAAAGAGGGAAAGAAAGAGTAAAAGGGGAAGTAGGGTGGTAGTAGAGGGAGAAAAACAGCTAGACAGAAATGAAATAACGGTTGGGTACATAAAGAGAATGAAAGAAGAACAGCTGAGGAAAATGGTGAGGATAGAGAGAAACTGACAGGAAAGACTGAAGAAGGAAAAATAGGAAGATAATTAGGAAAAGGAAGAAAATTTGGAAATATGTAGACTATAAACCTAATGGGAAATTGGATAATTGTATTGCATGTCATATAGTTCTGTAATGGACAGTTTGTTTCTGGCATGCTTTCTTCAGTCAGCCTGGAGATTGGACTTGCCAGTTTAACCAAACAAAAGGAGTTATTGTGTGGAATACCTTGGGGTCAGTCAATTTAGGAAGTAACTCATCTTCAAATTTCAGTGTTAATATTTGCATTCCTCATGCTTTTTGTCTTACTCCACAAGGTGCATGATTTTAAATTGGCCCCAGCGGGAAGCAAAACGCATTATCTGCAAAATACTGATTTATTGTGAGACTGATCTCACCTCATACTTTGATTGGCTAATTACTTACTTTTATGGTCTATGATTGCAGTTATGCCAGTGTGTGCGCTCGTAAATGTTTTTAGAGGTCAGGTGAGGTGAGCAGGTCCCTCATAACTTCACTGCCTGCATTTAACTTGTCTGTGTAACTGTCTGCCTGCCTAGATGATTGCTTGGTCATGCCTGTCTTCCTGTTTGCCTGCAGTTTAATTACTGTACGTGTCTGTCTCTCTGTCACTTCTTCTGTCTCTCATCTCGTTCCTCTTTGAAGAGTGATCAAGCTGGCCAATCTAACGCTCAACTCCTGTCTCCCCCTCACCTTTCCCTCTCCTACTTTGTCTATCTTTCCCTTTCTTTTATCTTTACAATGCAATGCTGCTTCCTGCTCTACCCAGTCTTGCCTCAAGGTTAGTACTGCATGCCTACTTTTCTTCCATCACTGTCTGTCTCCCTCATCTCTCTCCTTCATTGTCATACTTCTTGCCCTTCATCAAGACACTCTCTCATCTCTTCCACTCTGTCATAAACTCTGTTTTTAATCATTCTCATCTTGTCTCTCTGTCTTTGAAGGAGACACCTTGACTTTCACTCTGGTCTCATTCTCTGTCACATCGCAGCCTCTTTGATGAGGAAACATTATTGTTTCTTTCATTCACTTCCTATTATAACTCTCCTCCAGTCTTGTCACAATACCAACATTTGAACTGTAATACTAGCAAGTTTAGTAGCTTCCAATTTAAGGCTATCAGGGCAAACAATGTTTACATAATGTCTTACCATTATTAACATGGACAACTGTGAACTTTTGCTCAGATGTCTTCTTATCCTCTGTCTTTGTGGCTCTTCTACAGAAATCACTACTTGGTAAGCTGATAAAATGGCCTGAAATTCAGCTCAAGTTGCGGTGAACTTTTTTTACTTTCACTGTATAAGCTGTCTAACACTTTTCTTCCGGCCTGAAATATACTTATATGTTTTAGTAAGAGTTAGAGGAACTTATTGTACAGTAAATATGTTGCTGGAGACAGGAGACAGGCTGGCCGTGTCCTTCTTTTTCCAGTTTTTATGCTAAGCTATGCTACTGTAACTGGCTCCTGGCAAAAAAAGAATATATCAATATAATACCCACATCCCAGGTTTGAAAAAATCTGTCATTAACTTCTAGTTTGACTTTTAAATATTCTTATCCACATCCAGGAGGTGACTGTAATGTGATTTCAGCATGCAAAACCCCAAAAACCTGAATTTCATCTTTTCTAATAGACATATCAAAGTCATATTGAAATTTCTCTGACCTACACATTCTGATTGACCACATAATAGCCACTTCTTCCTTCTGTTTCCTGCATAAATTTGGTGGTCTGAGTGCTTTGTGCGCTCACTCTGCAGTAAAGATCTCCCCAGTGCCAGCTCATTTTTTTCTTTTTCAGTCTCTCTCTACAGCCACTCTTCCCCCTGCTGTCTTGACAGCCTTTTCATAGCTGTTGTTCTGGTGTTTTGTGATTCAACTCTAGAGGGAGAAATGAACAAAAAAAAAGTTAGCATTGCCTTGCTGTCTAGTAGACGACAGAAGACTCCTTTGTCTTTTTCGGTCCTTTTTTTGTGTTGTTTTTCTTGTCCCGTCTTTTTTTCTGGTTGTTTTGATCTTGAGCTAAGGAACTCCTCATCCACTGCCAAATCTCTGGCATCAAGCTTTCTGTAGCTTAAAAAGGAGTTGCATTGTTTCTTTGCAATTGTGTATGTGTGTGTGATCCCTTTGAGGTCCTCCTGTATGACTCTGAGCACTGAGGTGGTGCAGGGATTTGTCAGCTAATGGGTGACAAGAAGCAGATACACACACCCACTCGCTATCACAGTCTGTGCACATTGTTTTTGTCTGTTTTTCACACTCAAAAGGAGGAATTTGCAAGCTAATAGGTGACAGCAACAGGGATGACTACTTAAAGTTGACTAATCCAAATACCTGCACATGCACAATCCTCATGGCTGAAAATGAAAAATAATAATGGTTCTAATCATTTTTGTTTCTTAATATTTTGAAAATACATAAGTCTACAGCACAGTTTACAGTGACTGCTTCTGTTCTGATGTGGGAGCTGTACTATATTTCACTGGATTTTATTCATAAAGTCGTATGTAAAATCAGTTTTTAGACTCTGAGCTAAGTCTAGCCTTCTGCCGTTGACTCATCTACGATATAATCTAGAGTTCAAATCAAAAGAGGAATATGAGGCTAAAGAACAGTGTGTCAGTGTTTAATTTAGGGACTTCACTGTGCTCCATGTTAAACAAAGACACTGCCAACATCAACTCCAGCTCTCTGTCACATGCTTACACTGTTACCATTATCTAAACACTCTCCATTTAGTGTATGGTTTATTCTGAGGTGTGGATATATCCCATAAATATGATTTATTTTTATAAGTACAGATGCTATTAGAAAAGACATTTCATCCGTCTGCAGTTGTATCACTGTATTTTTACAGTTTTACAGTTTCCACTGTCCCACACTGTGGTAGTTTGTACACATATACACGGGTCACATAGCCACCTTACCTCCCTGTTTACCTCACAAATTAGTTGAATTGTTAATTTTTCCTCTACAGTGGACACGACTGTAATGACCATAATGATCATTTCTTACAGTGTATGTATTTTACCATGTGTTATAGTTTTTATAGGCTTAGTAAACCAAACCAATATTTCCTGTTATTTCACAGGACGTGCTGAATTCCTAATGGTTAAAAGGAAATCCTTGATGTTAATGTTGGGTGAGCGATGTGTAGTAAACATACACAAGGCCCACGAGCGTTTCTGATCAAATATTTATACAGGGCTCCAAATGTAAAATTAATATTACCTTAATGTGGGTCCCTGAATATCAGCAGCATACTAATGAGGGAAGCTGGGATGTTGTTTTTTATTATTAGGTTTTAGGATTAGTGAAGTTTGAGATTGTGTGTGTATATGTGAGTTTTTCCATTTTTACTTAGTTGCATGCAGTATTTCTTTTATACATTTGAGTTTAATGAAGGATCTATATACATATATGTGTATGTGCATGTGTTTACATACAATATAAGTGTGAGTTAGTTAGTTAAAAGCTATGTTTGTTCTTCTACCTTAGCAGATGTTTACAGTGTGTGTCACTACATTTGCATATGTTTGCATGGTGTATTTGTATGTGAATGTTGGAAAATGCATATATATATAACATTTCCAGTTGCACTCACGATTGGATATGTATGTGTGTGTGCATTAAACGTGTGTGGTCTGACCAATTTGACCTAATACAAAACAGGTTGTGTTTGGAACAGTTCACAGCACCTTTCACGTGTGTTGGTGTCTGCATCTCCTGTCATGCACAGTGCTGGTGAATTTGTGTCCTTATGTATGTTTACACAGTGTGTGAAAGACTGTATAATTGTGTATGTGCACACACTGTGTTTGTGTGTGTGCAGACAAGGTTTCACTACGCATTAGTATGCCGTGTTTACAGCGTTGAGGATGAAGTCAACTCTCCCGTGATTTCACCTCCTCCAGTGGTTTGCAGCAGTTGTTGACAGTTGATTTCAGAAAAAGAGTAAAGGAAGTATTTTGCATATTAAAACAACTTCAAATGGGCTGAGCCTCTACTGAGCAGAGCCACAGAGTTCTCCAAGCAACTAGTGCTCTCTAAAGCAATGTGTCTAATAAAAGTGTTTTTGCATTTAATTATAGATGTTAAATTGAACCTGCCCCTTTTTATAAAACTGTATTCATGGAACATCTGGTGTGTTAGTCAGGATAGAGAAGTGGAAAGAAGGAGTGGGCTGACACATGATGTTTGTCATAGGAGAATCTGAATATGTCACAGTAAAACAGTTAATAGCTAAAATAGGAATAATATTATCTGATACTGTATCAAACCCTGTAGGGAAAATAATTTTTCTCATATCTTTTTTCACAGAGAGGCCAGAGCTAAGGATCAGAAAAAACAGTAATATTTGTTAATTCAACGTAATAATTCACATACTTTCATAAAACCACCAGAATGAAATAACTCATCATTATAAACCCAGAGCCTTTAAATTATAGCCAGCATCCTAGTGTTTTTACAGGTGTGAACACATTAAAGATATGTCAGGATAAATAATAATGAGATGTACATGATGCAGAATAAATGTAGAAAATATTAATTAATTGTAATTATGCATAAACATGACAGTACTCTATGCCTTCTGTAAAACACTGGAATAAGCAGGATATACAGTGCATAGGAGATTTTTAATGACCTGGCATGTAATTAAAAAAAAAATTAGCATATTAACATAATTATAACATAACATAATAATATTGACATTGATACTGTATAGTAAGGATGTTTTAAATTAACTGATCTAAAACAGTTATTGAATTAAGCAATCATACAGCATATTCAGCAAATGGATAATTGTTATTGGATTTTGTTGAGGAATTGATTAATAATTACCTTACAAATAATGTAATCGTTAATTAAAATATTACTTACTTACAGCCATATACTTTAATGTACGTTGTTACATTTTCCCATTATTAGATATCATAAAATATGGTACTTGACTGTTTTTTACATTTGAAACCTAAAACTATAACTTGTAAGTGTCGTTAA
>OMLM01002136.1:212226-246894 GCA_900302695.1 Helostoma temminkii | reverse complement strand
GGGTGATACTGCACAAATCAGCTTGCTAAAACACCCTTGTTAACATTTTAAACCTACAGCATCATAAAAGGTGATGCCAGGGAATTTTGGACTTCCATTCCCCCTAAATCACACACTCTTGATTTGCAAGTCCAAATCTAGAACATAAATAGGGCTTCACGGCAACAGCGTGAATCCAACTAAAAAAACCTTGAATAGATTTTGAATTTTAAAAGCAAGATCAAATGAAAATCACACAAAGGCACCAGCAAGTGGAATTGAAAGTGTGATACAGATGAGGGGGGTGTTGGGGGGTACGGATGAAAACAGGATTAGACTCCACAGGCCTGGTTCCCACAGATTGCCTGAAATGGGGAACAGATTTAAAGCAGGTACTATGTGTTGACAGGTTTGGGTTTTTTTCACAGGCATTTCCCTTTCCTTTTTTTCAGCATGTCTTACACATTTAACGAGACCCATGTCAAAACCTGTTTACATGTCATGAAAAGAAGCAGAACATGCTCAAATCGGGTAAGCTATTGAAGAAGAAACTTGGATGATTTGACAGTTTGAGTCTCTTTAATATTGCCCACTTTAAGCAGGCTGAGACAAATGATATGCATGTCTAAGGTTTTACTCTTGCTGCTCTATTAAATGTTGTAATTGACGATTAAAATAATGCAATTTCTATGTTGGGGCGTAAGTTCTCAACAGTGTAAATTCTGCTCTTGTCTACATGTGTTATGCACACACAGAAGTGCACAGTAGCTCAGAGCCATGTTGTTATACCTTGATTTTCTTCTATAAATGAAATACAGGCTGCATGGTTAAGCATTTCCCTGTATGTCAGCAAGTTTTAGAGATTAAACTGTTTCATGTTTAATGGGATAAGGAGAAACATGAGCTTCTATCCAATCCTGGCCCAATTGAGTGTTTTTAATGCAATTTGTCAACTCCCTCTGCTAGTGGGATTTGTTCCATACTGTTAGATGGGGAGTAAATTACATAGCATCTCTGAAGAGTATTTTACTTGAGATATTGCTCATATGGCAACATTAAAGCTACTTAGTATATGTTTGGCTGCCGTGAAGGAAATACAGTTAACAGGGTTTTAAATTCCACTTACTTTTTTTTTTTTTTTTAAATACAATTTACTGGATGCTATTTGAAGATTTTTGATTTACCGCTCGTTGTATCACTACACCTTAATATAGAAATATATGTGACAGTAATTATGTGCATTGATTCTTTCAAACCAGTACGTAAATAAAACATTCACTTAACTGTTTATGATTCTGAAATGTCCATTATGATTAATTGTAGACTTGAAATATTACAGCACAAATGAATTATGGTTAATGTTAATGTTAACAAATATTCCCCCTTAAGGGTGCCTGTTAATAATTTCATATTCTCCCCAAATATTATTCTATCCACCTGCTGCGTGTGATCCCATTTTTTCTTTTTTTTCTTTTTGGTTTTGTGATCATACATAATTTAGTCCCTGGCCACATCTAATAAATGATGTTGACATATGCTCTTGCAGAGAGCACTGCTTGGAAGTGTTGGTTGATAAGCTTCTTTGCATTCTCACTGGATCCAATTTTGCCCTATCAGTACATGAGTGTGTGGCTCTGCTCACATGGTCCACTAGGCCTTGAGATGTCCAGAGGCTTCCGATTAGTGAACACTGCTTAAGGGGGGAAAGAGATTTGTGTAAATTTCAAATTTGTCACCAATAGTATGTTTTTAAGGGTCATTTTTCGATTCATGCCTCTGTGTGCGCACGTTGGTATTCTTATAAGCCATATTCATAACTATATTTGTTTTTATGTCGTCATGTTTTCGTGACTAAACTCTGTGGTGTTGTTTTGAAACTGGATTTGAAAAACAGTTTCTGTTTAAAGGTTGGTAGTGCTTAATAGAGAACTGCACAAAAACTATTGTTTTTGGGAGGGTGGGTGTGTGGATGTGGGTGTGGGGTCATGAGCCACATTCACACCCACAATACTGTGAGCATGTGGCGTACTGTACAAACTGCGCCCACGAGCCAACAGAAAGTGGAAATGGATTAAAAATTGAAAGTACGTTAACCGCTTATTTCCAAATATTTGTCCATTCTCAGCCTGAAATGGATTCCTACAGTTTTAACTCAACACCCCCACACCACCACCACCACCGTGGTTCTTCCTCTTCTAACCAGCCCAGAGCATTACGAGAGCGAATCAATTCAATCAATTCTCCTCTACCAATTGTTTGTTGTTTTTTTTCCTGCTGACCACACCTCAAGGATTAATATTTGATTAGCCTTTAGGAGAGGTGGAAAGTACTTATTAACCTTATTTGTCAATCTGTCAGTGCCACTGTGCGTATTGTGCCTTGCGGCAGGGAGTGCTGGGCTAGAGGGGGGAGGGGGATCACTTCAGGGAATATCATGTCTTCTCAGTGACTGCTCTCCTCTGGATGTTTCATCATAATTATCCATTTTAGGCTGCTGCCACAAGCATGACATTCATTTCTGCAGTTTGAATACATTTGTTAATTGATAATATGATATGTTGTCCCACAGTAATGTAATGGTATTGATGTCCTGCTGCAAATTTCCTTCCCCAATTATGCCAAATTCTTTTCAGAACGAATAACAAGATGAGTTTATGGTTACTAATTGTATTCATAATGATTGTTTATAAACAAACGGAAAAGAGAAACGTGTTGCCATTCAGGTCATTTTCATCGCGGTCCATGAAGACAAAGCATTTGCTCATTTTAAAACTGATGAGTAAACTTCCACACTGTAAGCAGTCCTTTTTTCATTAGTAATTTTAATTAAGTCTTCTCCAAAACACTGAAATTGACTTTATGTATAATTGTTCATTATACGTCTTGTTTTCTACAATGGGGAAATTAAGGGGCCTCAAATGGATGAATCTGAGACATGATTAGTCTTGTTCATCCCAAATGTATAATTTTTTTTAATGCCTGGCGTGAGCTTTGCTGCAAAGTGAAATTGATACTCGGTATATGAAAACATTTAATGAATTGCCAATTCTGTTGTCAAAATCAAGCTAACAGATATTCTGTGGGGAAATTTAAGGGGAGAATGCACATTTCAACATTCAAGCTTTGCAGTAAGACACCGATATTGAATTTTTTTATTGACAATAAAAACAGTGTTTTCCAGAATTTAAAAGAATAAAAGAATAAAAACTGCTTCAATGTGTGAAAGCCAAACACACTCACACATTATTTAATAACCAGTGGCTTTATTTGTCTTTTGTTTACAGAGTGCAACTCTTGCATCACAGCCAGTGTAGCCAGGGTCTGACTATTTCTGCCTTTAAAGTGTTTGGTTCTGAGTCTGGTTTTGTCTAAATGATAACACCTCTTCATGCTCATTGGAGGCCTTGCATATCCGTGTCCTCAACCTCGGTGTTATCTGTAATCATATGCCCCCATGCTATCGAGCTCAGTCAAAGACCATCCCATGGTTTGCAGTGTTAATTACAGATCCTTTGATGTGATAGAACACAGCCCTGTAAAGATTGATTACTCTTTGAGCTAACTTGTCTTCCAATTACTTAGACAATTAGACAACTAATTAAAATACTTACCCTGTGCATTGAAAAAGGAAGAGGAGTACTGCTGTGAGGATCTCCCTTGATATATGAGCTGCCAGGGATTCTCAGACTGTCTCAGCTGAGGAGAAGAAGGCCTGGTGTGTTGACTGTAGCTCAGGAAAAAGGCCCAAAATGAGTCACTGCAGCACACTGTGATAATAATGTGGATCAAGCATTTGGAGACGTTTATCACTTCTTGTTGAATGAGGATATGGATGTTAGATTAGGGGATGAATTGATGTTTGACAATCCATCATTTCATAAAGTGTATTCTCTGTCATACAAATAGTCACTTCTTGTATGGCAAGCTCAAATATTAAATATTTCTAAACTGATGTTTTTAGTTCTGTTGATCTGACTTTATATTTGTCCAGAAAGAATCAACCTGGATTTTTCTACAGACAAATAATTAGACAGCTATGTGAATATTTACAACAAAGGACAATTGTAGTTAGTCTGAAAATAGTCAAGTTGTGATTCTGTTTTTCAAGGAATTTTATCTCTAATAAAGGAAGAACCAAATAATTTATTATTCTAAAACTTAATAGCAAACAGTTGCTGTTCATTTCTTGTTATCAAATATTAAATGTGTTACTTTTCCACTTACTGTACAAGCAGTAGGTGTGTTTGGCATGTTTCTTTCCTTTTGTGCAAGATAACTGTGTCTTGTGGATTATTTCTTGCAGACTACAACAGATAGACTTGAGAACTACTTGCGTTTGTCGAATCACAAATCACACTGACTGACCCATAATGTGCTACCAAATAATGATAGAGGAGTTATACCAACCACAAAAGTAGAAAATTATCCTGGGAACTCTAACAACACACTAACAAGTCTTTCCAAAGATGCTTTAATTATATATAAGACTGACAGCACCAATTGTAGTTCCCACAATTAATTGCACTTCTGGTGTGAGTGTGAAAATTATGAGCAATGACTAACTTTGAGTTCCAGAAGCAGACACGAACATAAATTTTTTGAAGGGTGTTATTGCCCAGTACCACTAAAATGACAAGTCTTCCAAATTAAATGAAAAAAATAAAATAAAATTTGCCAATGACTCCAAAACACAAATCATATGATGCTGCTATAGAAAAGGTTTGGTTGAGACACAAAAATACTTGTTTAGCACTATGGAAAGATGCTCAGTGTTAAGACTCACAATTCTTATAACTGAAACTTAGCATTTCCCTTTGGAGGATTGTTTGTGCTAAATTACCTTTAAGCAATAGGCCTGCAAAGCAGTGCAGTCTGGATATGAACATTAAAACTGTATCTAGATACAGTGGGCAGTGCAGTGCATAAAACAAAAGTGAGCAGTAGAAGTAATCACTCCTCAGATAGATAAACAAAGTAGATGGTGATGGTGTTCTTGATGACCTATTTATGCAATAAAATTAAAACATGTTAGTCTAACAATTTATATTGTATTTTATGTGATCCTTGCTTTTCTTATAACTTCACATTCATTTAGCATCAAATCAACTTTCAACAAAAATTCCCAGTGCATTGCTCTAAATCAAACCACAAAAAAACTACTTTAAGTGCTACAGTTGTTTTTATAATTGATTGAAGATGTTACAGGGTATATGTGTATGTGTGCAGATGTTTAGTTCATGTTTAGCAGTTCATCTCTGAAGCCGTGTCTATGATTCATTTCACTCTACACGCCCACATTTGAATAGGATGAAAAGGTTTATTTTGTTTTCTTTTCTTTTTTGGGGCTCAGCATCTGACTGAGACTTGTCACACTTATTGTCATGTTGCTTTAACCACAGCCGGGCAACTCCATTATTCTGCCTCTATTGTAATGTTAATGCTGAGTTATCTGTGCAAAGGACAAATAAGCAAGGGACAATGGGGATGTAGACACGCATTCAATTTATGCATCTATAATTGCTTTTGATGATGTAGATAATTATGTTGCACTCCGGAGAATTTTTGCACTGGTCAAATTACAGGAAAACCTTTAAGCCTTTGTATTTAATGACCAACTTTTCTATCAAAATAACATTTTACCAGAATTCTTGAGCAGGAACTTGGAGTATTTCTCTGATACTCAAAATAATTTCAGAGCTCTCAGAACAAAGTTTTATGCTGTCTGCTAAAGCTACAGTGATTTGGGTTAGAAAGCAAAATAGCTAGACAGTGACATAAGTTATACAGCAATATCTACAGAGTGAATGTGAATTTGTGAAAAGACTTTATCGTTAACATATTTTGAGATAATCGTGATTGGTTCAAATGGAACACACCACAGCATATTGCCTGTTTCTGATAGTTTTGCAGTCTCATGAAAACACATAGTTGATAACAGCTGATTTCCACGGTGAACTTTTTATACCACAGTGTGCCTCCTGCTCTCTTTACACAGAGACCCTCCCTCAGTGAAATCAAACGCACTATTTCTCTTGATGTGTGAAGACATTTCCAACAGAGTATGTCTGGGTGAGTGCTGCATTTGTAAAAGTGCAACTCTGAGTAAAGTCCGGACCCGATCTGCCGGAGATAGTCCAGAATGCAGTTATGTAAGATCAGCAACCTTGTTATGTTGGAGCATCAGCTCAGTGTCAACACAACTGTCTGTTGTTCTGTCTGTTGTATGTAATCATGCTGCTGTGTTTGTGAGCCAATGGTTGAAGCTGATATGTGTTAACTGCTAAATGACATGTATCCCAAAGGTTCCGTTAAGTAGCAACTGGACTGATTTCTTGGTTCTTGAAGACAGACTCCACAGTGTTTATAAGCCTGCAACTCCAGCCAGTCAGTCAGAACTGGTGAAGCCTTTTGGATGGAAGGCAAAACGTCTTCAAGTACCAAGAAATAAGTCCAGTTTCTACCTAACAGAACCTTTAGGATAACCATGACCTGGATGACTGAGAGCCTTTACAGATAAATGACATGTATCACAAGTTTGTAGATAGAATCTATACCCTGTCTCTATGAATTCCCCATAACCCCATGTTGGGTAATTTTGCATCAGGGGCACATGTGAGCAAAGAGGAGGGAAGCAAATAAACATCCACACCTATAGATGTTTACAATTAACAAAACATGACGTGACAGTGCTGACCACCTCACCACTCTGCCGGCCTATATTAGAATTAATTGTCACATAGTATCATATCATATATTTTCATTCATCGTACCACTTGTTAGTACTGTGCCACTTACTTTTCCGGGCTTTTGTTGCCCTTGGTATTTTTTGAGACATGTCTAAATTACCCAACCTTTTTTAAAATGGAACAATTTCTGAGTTTAAACAATGATGTTTTCTTTGTTTTGTTTTAAATAAAATATGGGTTTATGAGATTAGCAAATCTTTGCATTCTGTAGGTTTTTCATTCCCAACTTACCTTGAATTTGGGTGGCACTTATGTATCTATTGCTATGATTACCTGAGCCAAGAAAATACATTTCCTCCTGTTATGTTTCCTTTTTTTTCCTGCTGCCAGTTTCAGACACAGAGGACTGTGTCTGATTGAAGTTGTTGGGGCAGGTTGGATTGAAAGACCCCCTGTCATTAGGAGGTCAGCAAGATCAAACTCTCGTTCCTCATCCTCTAATCACAGATCATATAAAACAATCTTAGCACCACTTAACCTGCACAGAGGCCCTGAAATGGCTTGGCATGCTCTGTCTTTATTAATCAGTCAGCTTCAGGCCTTTGTGAGATGTGGTATGCAAATGTGTGTTATAGCTGAATGTCCCATTTCACATGTCTCTTTTTTTAAATTTATTTTTTTAAGCTGCCAAACTCCTGTGACACACATGTAGCTTAAAATCAAAGCATATGAAATCAATAGCAAGAAGCACACACAATTCACAATACATTCTTTAAATATTTATATGAAAAACTGTGTTTTTGATGTTTTAACTGAAGTGCAAGATCTTCTTGGCTACCCACTCTCTCAAATCTGTCATTTCTCTCCCACTTCATTGTCACTGGAGAGGTACAATTTAGAGAGCAGAAACAATTCAGCTCTTTTGTTTTATGATGACAGCAATGTGTTCCCATTAATACAGACTTTACCAGTAATGGGAATTATTAATTATTATGTTAGAATTCAATATAATTCACCTGTTGCCAGATGAGAATAAATGCTTTCATAATTTTAACCATCCTTAAATAATACAAAGCAGGCTTTAAAATCTGGGAGTGTGATTAAAAGAAATATTACATTAGCATTGCCATTAGTGGTGAAATATAATATATATATTAACTCAAGTACTCAAAGCATAGTTTGAAATTTTGGGAAATATACTTTACTTGTGGAAAGTAAAATTAAAGAAAAAGAGATGATCACTACCACTGTCATTACTGTTACATAAAATGCTACAGGTAGCATCTAAACAGCCATAATCTCTAATTTACCATTTAAAATGTTCTGCTGTGTGCTTAGAGATGACTAATATACAGTGTATAGTTTAGAACATAACCATATATAACCACAATTTAAATGTGAAGCTTAATTTATGCTTCTGTGTCAAATCTACACTGTACCTGTGGTATTTGTAGCTTACGCTGTAGCCTGACACACATCTCCTTAGAAATGTGTGTTACATACATGTCACGACAACCCAGATGACAACTGTGATTGGTCCATTTGAGAGTATTGCAGTGGTTGTACAGTCCTTGACATTTCTATGCTCTGTGTTCCAGTATGTTTCAGTACAGCTGCTCAACATATATTAACTCCAACTCCAACATGACCTGCTCAGCTTCAGCATGAGTTTCAGTCTCTATTGTTTGTAGTACCAACTATATCATAAAGTCATAAAGACAAAATGTATACAGGTTCAGGTTAACGTTTTCTGCAAGTTCCTCACTTTTAACAACTTCTTCACATTAAACTATTATTATAATATTTTGAAAATATTAAAGCTCATTAAAATAATATTTTATGCAGGACTTTCACTTTCGCTACTTATACTAAGTAAATGAGCTGAGTGCTTTCTCCATTTTATTTTTGCTCAAGGCAATAGATCAAAATTTTAAAAAACGAGAGAAGTGTCATATTTGCAGTGGTGAATGGTTACTGACTTTAGCTGAAGTTTAACATTTTATCGCTTTTCGTGTCATTAAACTCTGCAGTCTTGTTTTTGCAATATCTACTTTTTTTTAGTCCCAAATGTGCATATAATGATGCTGCCAAGGCTCAGTTTTATTGTGAGAAACGACACACATTCTACTATGCACTTTGAATCTGGAGGCCACTTCACTGAGGCAGACCGTGTAATGTTCCTCCCTGCTGCTGTATACAGTGAAAGAGCTGCATCGAATGGCTGCTCCATCTTCTGAGGCTGGCTGGGCTGCTTATGAGAGGAACATAAACTACCACGCAATATCCCATTGTCTCTGGCCACTTAGTTCATCTCATTGTTAGAGGTTATTTTGCCCTTATGAGGGGCAGAAGGTTTTCTGTGTCAGAAACAGGTGATTAATGACTCACTGTGGCTCCCTCCTGCTGAAAAGTGCACACTCAGTCTAGACTAAGATTTCTCTTATCTACCACCTCCTCACACATCCATACACAAGTAGAGGAATTTTAAATCCCACAGAGACTTTTGTCACTCTTGAACTTATTTAACACATTTGTTCCTCTAACTGAAAAAAAGCTTAATTGATTTTTAGTGGAAAGTCACATTTACATGAGTCATTCTCTCATGGTTAATCAAGCCTAATTAGCTGGACAAAGGGCGAACTACTACATATAGAAGCTAAAGATGCATTATCTTGTAATTCTTGTAACTGATTGTAAAGGCATCAAACAGCAGCGGTGGTGAGTAGCAGTGTCATAAATATACAAACAAGATATGTTGTGTGTAGAAAATGAGACTGTTTTGACTCCTAGTTGGCACCTCTGACAATCCCACAAATCTCTTCGCATTTTGAGCAAAGACACTCCTGAATAATAAAAGCAGTATCCCTCTCCTATAAGGCACATTACAAAACATGGAACAAAATAATGAATACATTTGGTGGTAGGGGTGTTTCACAAGGACTATGTGTTTCTACTATGGAAACCATGCAGGAAGCCACCTTTGTTTCTTGACCTTTACCATCAAACACTATTCTTGTTTCCAAATCCCTGTGAGTGCGAGAAACAACCAGACACTGCTGGGGCCTATGTGACTCAAATTATATCATTTGTCCAATTTGCTATTGTTTCATCCATGTCAGGATAATTTGCTTTGGGTTTCTCTGTAATGTCTTGGGTTTTGTCTACCCCCCCGAGAGACTTGCTATACAGTGTGTGCCCTAGATAGACTGTTTATCAAGTGCCCTGTGTTCTGTCAAGTTGACTTTCCAACCATGATGCACAGATAAATTGTACAGCTTCATTTCACTGGTAATCTCAAGAGGAATAAGCCTGTGACCGCGGCAGGAGCCTGTTTACCTGGGGTATTAATTGGGTCAGAGTTAAAAGCGCGACGGAGACGGTCTCACCGAGGATAAAGACAAGGCAGTCATCATTACTCAACACCTACTGCATAATGACAGCTTCATCTCTCCCTCAGTAGCCATCCCACTCCTAATTAATCTCATCATCTCTCCTAACAGTTGGGCAGTCAGCAGCCAAACAGATTCAACATATGTTATCATGACTACTTCTATTCAGAAACATTTTTTCCTGTAAAGTGAATACTGAAGCTACAGTTATATTTTCTCAGTAAGCCAAAGCCAGTCTGTCAAGATTAGTTTGATCGCACCAGGCAATTCAGCACATCCTCCTGTTCCAATTTATTTTATTTGCTTTAGAGTGGAAGACAGCACATACTCTATTCCCTTAAATGTGTGTTCATGACCTCTGTATGAATCATAATTAATTTTCTACACTAAATTGATTCATCAGTGGTTATAGTCTTTTTTACATTAAAAAGCTTCACAATCTGTGTCAAATTTTGACAACTGGTGGCAGCACACTCATTAATCAACTTGTGAACTCGGTCATTTTCTGGCTCCTGGGTTCACTAGGCACAGACAGCAGTTACTGACAGCAACCACCAAAACGAAGTGGACTCCTTGACAGCTCCGTCTGGCTCCTCCAAATCATACAGACAGCCTTTCCTGTGATGACTGCGACCAATTCACAGGAACAGGGAGGAATCAGTAGTCTTAGCCATTAATAATGTTGAAGTGTTGAAACATCATCTTGTGCTTCATCTTTTGCAGGCAGGGTGTCATGCCTCTCCAATTAATTGCTTGCTTTCTAAATGTATCTTGCACATTATCTTGTTCTATCTTTTGATTGCATGTGCTTAATCCTTATCATAATTGGAGTTGCACACTGCCACTGGGCCAGTCATGTCTCATACCAAATTAGGCTTAAAATTGTTTACTGAAGTTTGGATGCTGCTCACTTTAGCTCTGAATTTAATATTATAGAAACCAATTATGCTACTTCATTAAAACTAGGAATAAAAAAAAAAACAGATATTGTGACATTTAGTGGTAGTATCTATTGTTCTTTTTTATTCTGACAGGAGATGACGTGCTTCCACATCAAGCAATCCATGCTCCTTGTGTATTTTATTAGTTCTTGAAAGCACATGAACAATTCCCCGAGCAAACAAATCAGTCCACTCAACCATCAGGGTACCAGTGAAGCTAGTCCTCCCTAGAAGTGTTTTAAGTTTCAAGCAGAGCACAAAGAGGAATAATAATCATAACCATGAATGGGCTACATGGGTAATGGAGCACCACCACTATATTGCTGCTTGCCATGTGAAGGTGTTGTTTTCACACATGTTGTGAGATGTTAGCACATTGTAAAGGCAGCAAAAGGTCAAGACAGCATCTATGGTCATTAGCAAAGCTCAAATGTGATGCATTCATTCAATCAAGCCCTTTCCATACTTATGCACTAATGTATAGAATTCTATAAAAACAGATTTGCCCCTTCCAGATTTTTTATTTTTTGGCATATTTGTCACACTTAAATCATGCTGATCACCAAACAAGTTTTAATCTTACACAAAGATAACCCGAGTAAATGTAACAAGCAGTTTTGATTTCATTTATTAAGGATTGAAACAATATATCCAAACCTGCCTGGCCCTATGTGAAAAAGTAATTGCCACCTAAACCTATTAACATAGGTGTGTCACCATTGGCAGCAACAACTGCAATTTTTTTAGCATAAATGTTCTGTTTAAATTCATGCCACAGCATTTCGGTCAGATTTATGTCCAGAGTAGGCCATTCCAAAATCTTTGTTTGTTTGTTTGTTTGTTTGTTTGTTTGGTTGGTTGGTTGTTTGTTTGTTTTTTGAGCCATTCAAATGCTGCATAACCTAAGTGAGCTTGAGCTTAAGGTCACAAACTGATGGCAGGACATTCTCCTTCAGGAATTTCTGGTAGAACACAAAAATCATGATTAATCATAATCATAACGAATATAGCTATTGTGCCATAGTTATTAGTCAATGAGCATTTACCCGCATCAGAAAACAATATTTTGCATTTACTTGTTGCTCACTATTATATTTCACTGAAAACCTATGTTCTGTTATGGTCTTTCTATGACACTATGGTATTATTGTACAGTATCAACATTTTTTTCCACCATTAGATGTAGTGTGGCTGTCCTTTTGTTTACATTAAAATCACATTGTACATCTAAGCAATAGGCAAAATGGAAAGTTTTTATTTACTTGTTCTCCACTGTTTCTGTCAGCTCAGTCTCCAGTCTGTACACTGTACGTGTGTTCATTTGAATGTGTAGTGTATCTAAGTTTTTGCACAAAAGTGTGTATTAAGTAAGTTTGGCCACTAGATGATCTATATTGGATTAAAAAAATAAGCGCACAGCTCCTTTGAGGATTTTCAGTGTATTTTGGCACCATAAGAATAGAAAAGAACAGTGATGAAGTCAAGTGAGCAGTTTTACAAGTTAAGACAAAAAAAACTGATGATATTAGAGATGTTGTTAGAGTTTTTACTCTGCTACTGAAGCGCAAAAGCACACGGTTAAAGCCCATTCTTTAAACTCCACTCATGCAGCCTTCATGACCTTGTGCTCTTTTACGAATTGGTTACGGTGCATGCATATGTAGTAGCCTTTTACTGATCTCGATTAGTGGGATTTTAAAGTCGTCAGTCTCACACATGCTTGGTGCCACCTGTCTTGGTCCAGTCTTAAGACAGTATTGCAGGTTCTTGTGAAAGGTATTTCTTATACTCTGCGGTCTCTACGGAGGCATATTGGCAGACGCTGTTTGCTCTGTTAATTAAATTTTCTCTTTGCAGCAAATGAGGTCATATTCCACCATTGCTGTAATGTCTCTCTCATGTACAACAAAGGGAATGCAGAGAGTCCAGGAATCTTTACTGAAACAATCATATCACTGTTTGTCTGTGGCTCTATATTTTTGAGGAGCATCACCACGGTGAAATTTGATGCCACTGTGTGTATGTGGTTTTTATTGCTTCAATTTTACAGACAGTTGGGATTAATGTCAGTCTCAATAGCTTCAAGGAAAAAATGGGCAATAATGTAGGAGCCTTTTCCATTATTCTGAGGCTATACAGGATGAAATCATTTGTTCTTAACTCAGCTTGCAATATTGTTAAGATTGTAACGGTGTGCCATTTAAAATGTCGTTCATCATGATTCATGTCATACTGACTTACTTAGAGATGATCTCCAGGGTGGCTGTTTGTGCCAGAGTCATTTTTCTGAGCTATAAATAAGTATATGTTTTATGTTATCCAACATTTTTGTTTCAGATGGGTGTGATTTTGAATGATAAAGTATATGTATATATAAATCTGGGAAAGTGATATTAGTATATTTGTGTTTACAAGCCGATTTGATAGACACTATCAGGGTTAAAACAAGGTCTCTATAAGTGTCTTATTTGTTTACACTGGATATGCTGTCATAACTAATACCACAGTAAAAGACATGCTTTTGAAAAGAGAAGAAATAATTATTTCACTTCCTGTGAAAGAGTTGGGGACCAAAGATAAGTAAGTAAAAGTGGCCTTCCAATTAAACAGCCAGGGAAATTTCCATTTTGATATCTATTTTCTTTTTTTTAGCCATGTCTCTTTTGTTAAGAAATCCTCAAGCTGAAATGAAATCAAAGGTTTTTATTTACCTGTTCTTAGCTGTTAATATGAATCTAGTTCTCTGTCTTATGCAGATATGACAATGTCATTTTGTTGAAAACCATACCGTGTGTCTGAGACTGTTTTAATTACTTCATTATTTAGCATGACCAGAACCATTTGAGAGCGCCTGTTAGCCAAGAGGTTCAACAAGTATAAACATTATGAAATTCAAAATGTTTGGAGTGTTGAAACTAAACAATTTATTTCATTTAATATATCAACTGATTAAAATAGATGTTATTATTAACTTTTGTATATTAAACAGTTTCTAGAAACTTTTGGAACATTTGTTGGAAGGTCTATCAAAGGCCCCAATTGCAATGATTGCCCTTTGTCTTACTGAATTTCATAAAAGTAATAGAGGTTCTACTCAGTTTGTATGTTTTACTCCATGTATATCAATGAAGCAATATTATAGGAGTGATATTATGCTTTTCATGTTCATATGGTACATACACTACTATTCAAAAGTTTGGACACACATAGGAATTACCTGTACATGTATTTGCACTTTCTGTTGAAAATCATATAATCTATGAAATATGAACCCTAAAGTAAGCATTTCATGGCCACACTAAAAGAAAGGGACATAATGATCTCTGCTTCCCCAAAACCCAAAAGGAAGTTCATTAATGTGTATTTACATAACAAAGCTACTGGTGAAGACTATAGATGTGTATGACTGATGTAGTAGCATTGTAGAGCTGCATTATAACAAAACAAAGGCCCTGACAGGAATAAAGAAAATAATACAGAGGAACCTGGCAAGACAATGTCTATTTACTCTCTGTGGACAAAAGCACAAAATGTTCTTTTGTTGAGGAGAAGATCTGTTGTTTTTTTACTTCAATTCCTCTTTTTTCAGCATCAGTCAAATGAGCAAATGAAGCTATGGTGGATGAACTGAAGAATAAAAATGAACGACAGTAGATTGTAAGACTATATAAGACTATAATTTACATATAAACTGTAGTAGTGGCTTCTGTTGTTTGATGAACATCAGTAACAGGAAAGATAGTGTGTGTGAAGAGTCTCACTCTCAGTTTTACAAGCTTTCACAAAAACAACAAAATACATTTCACTTCACCTGTGCACCCAGAGACATTGTTTACCTACACATAATTTGCAACAGAAGTGTGAAGGAAATTTGTTCATCATAGTAATATTATGATAATAAAAATTGTTATTTTACATGTTGATATGCACATATCTCATAACATTTGTTTTCTACATTACAATATTCAGTTGTGACTATAGCATTATTCATGTTTTATGGATATGCTTAGACACAGTACTTGTTTAAGGTTAGAGAAAGACCATGGTCGGGTTTAATACAGAAAAGGTAAATTGTGACATTATACACAATGTGTTTCATTTATATTACATCATACAACTAAAACAATCTTTCCACAACCCAGCAATGTTGTTTCCTAAACCTTATTCTAGAAAGTGAGATTGCACCTGCATGTGAGAACGCTAATGTCTGAGTCTTGAAGATTAACCAGACTTTAACCTGCGAGCCCCCTAGTTAAAAATATCTGCATGAATCCATATTTTAATACTTCAGGTAAATATATTTACAGCAAGCGAGTAAGTGTTCCCTTTAAGGTGATCACACCTGGTGATCACACCTGAAAGTATGGGAAATATTTACCATGCCTCCATGTTGTTGTATCACACTTTCCTTCCTTCAGGAAACAAGGATTATGTACATAACGCATCATTTCTAATTATTCATCTACTTTGATGTGCTGAAATCAAAACACAATTGATTTCCACAGTTTACTTTTTGTGTCACATTCTGCCACCTGCACATTCTACCCAGAGACCACCCCTTACTAGACTATTTCACTATTACCCAGTCTATCTCTTGTTATGTGTTGCGTGTTTAAATATGCAACACACAATGATCAGACCTGATTCTCCAGACAGAGTGCAAATGTGGTAATGTTTTTTGATATTCCTAAGCCCCATTCTGTAAACATTTACAGAACACATGTACTCCACGCTGATTGCTGTTCAACATACAGTTGTTTAAAGATGATTATTTATATAGATGCACATTTTCTGTGTAAAATAAGGGCTGTAGGATTTGTTGAAAAAATAAATTGAGAAGGAGATTGTTTAATGGCCAGTATTAACAAGAGAGACGATTAGATCATGAAATACCTGTGGATATAGTATATATTAAATGTGTTCATCTGACTATTGTTTTTGGAGAGATTTGAAAATTTAGGTCTTTGACCATTTTAGTCAGCTCTTGTGTTTTGAACTGAAAAAAGTATAACCAGATGTATCCTCAGAAGACTGTTCCACAGTTGTGTCTATATGTTTCAAACACTCATGCTCAAAAGAAATGTGCTATTGCTATAATACATTGCAGCACACTTAAAGAAACTAAAACTAAATTACTGTAATATGTGAAACAATTACAACAATTACAATTTGTAAACCCCCAAATCTCTGATGTGACACTGAAGTGAAAAAATATAAAAATGTAAAAAGGTCACTGCGGAATCAGCCACGATCATTTTCAGTTGATCAGACAACATGTTACGGCTTTAAATAACACAACCACAATAAAGCTGTATCCTATTGAGCTGCCCCCAGGCTTCATGTCAGCTCTCTGTTTTATGTCCTAGAGGTGTTCAAGTTCATGATGCTGGAATGGACGATTCATTTCTGAAATGTTTTTTGTACATTTCCTTCCCAGTGTCACACAATTTACATTTTAAAATCCAAACCTAATATGACTTCATTAAAAATAATGTTATAGTTTTATAGATTAACAGAGCGTTTACTTGTTATTTGTTATAGATTTTTATCATGCACAGACTCAAAATACTCTGTATTTCCTTAATTGAAATTAAATGTTGAACCAAGCCTGTGCAAACACAGCAGTGTGAAAAGTGGGGATAATATTTGGGACCCACAGCTTGAGGTGGACCATAAAAATCATAGTAGGGTGTATGAATTAATTAAACAGATCCCAGAGTAATATTCTCTCAAGAATCCCAGAATTCCTAGCTGTGGCCCTTCATGATATGTTTGGCTTTAATGAATAGAGGGAATAGACATATCTTTTTAAACAGCAACAACAGTTCCAGTGGAAGTTTGAATTGGTTCTGTTATTACAGCTAATTTTGAAACTGCATGACGCCACATTGGTTGGAAAAATCGCTTATGTCAAAAAAACAATACGTTGTTATACTAATTTGGCATCTTGGGCACAATAGTTGAGCAGTAAAATCAGGTAGTTACTTTTTGATGTAGAATACATCACACCAACTTAGAGATCACTGATGTTTGTTTGACTTCTGTTGGCTAACACAAGTCTGCGTTTAGAGTATATGAGACTCTTCAGCTCTGCCAGTGGATATGAACCTACTATTTGCACTGAATAAAGTATATCTCACATCTATCATTATTTTCCACACTTGTGTGTGTTTGTCCTGCGGATGGAAATTAATATCAGTCATAAGCCAAAATCTATGTACATTGATTGAACGGATGTAATGGCACTTACGTCAACATCTACTGTCTTTAATCCAACAAGTCATTGCTGTGTGCAATAAAATCTGCATTACTGTGTGCAATAAAAACCTCATTAAACTGGTTTTCAGTAAGAAAATAGAAGCATGAAATAAGATCAGTATTTTAAACATAAAATGTAGTTGATCTTTTTTAATAACATTATTAATATGAATCTGTATTAGTGGAAACTATAAAGTTTAGTACCAGTGAGTGGCTAAATTCCCCTGTTTAGACTGTGCCGTTGCTTTTACTATTTGCTATTACAGTGCCATATTGTTGTTTACTGGTACTCCACTCCACTCATGATTAAATAAATAAAAAGCTATATGTACAAATGAAAAAAAGGACACGAACTGAATCCTGTCTGTGGAAGACCCATGTGATTTTCTGCTGTAGTATAGGTTTGGTCAGGCTGACACTGAGAACACATGGAAGATTAAAGAGGTTGATAGGAAGTCTCTATTAAATTTGCATTAACACATTGTGTAAATCTGCTGATGATTGCCTCACAGAGACCCCATGGTTCAGCGTGCCATCCCCAGCTTCTGTACACTGGCCAGATGGCCACTTCAGAATGAGATTGACACAGTGTTTCAAACTGATTTCATGCCATCTCTCAGGAGAGGGAGACAGACCATCCGTTCTGTTGGGAATCGGGATTACAAAATAGCCAATTAAAAAGGAAAGTGGTGAAATCTTGGCCTGATAAGGTGGAGATTAAATCGGTTATAGTTTATTAGGCAGAATTACTTATTAGAAACTATTCCTCTCCAAACAGATTTCCATTACTTGCCCAGCTCCTTTTTATCTGCACTCCTTTATCTGATGGCTGCACTCTGTAATTATGAATCCTCCAAATAGCAATTATGACACCAATTGAACAGCATTTCCTCATACATTTCATTTATTCTCCATTATGGCTTTGAAATACTGAACATCTTGAAAATCTCCTTGGAAGAGAACAGCTGGGCCTGACCTCACTTCTACATACAAAACATAATTTAAATTGTGATTAAAGCACAAAAAAGAACCTCACTTAATTTGTTGCCATTGAACATAAAAAACAACATGTCAGATTTCTGTCCTTGTTTCCCAGCATCCATCATGTGCCCACCCGGTGCCATGTGTAATTACTTCTTGAAAATGGCTGAGCAGATGCGAGGGCTGTGGGTGAGACTGAACCAGGAGACGCGAGCGGGTCCCAGTGTCCCTGGATAACTGGTGCTTGCTCTGCTTCGGAGGCATCTGTGCAGCACCTGTGGACGGAGCAGCACCCCACCTGCTACCAAACATCAGCTGTCTATTTTTCCATTGAAGCCCTAGGCCTCTCCTACAGCCTCTCCCTCAGGTCAGAAGGTTCATGAGAAAGCCCCCTGTAAGCTTTTCTCACCTTCCACTAGTTCCTGAACATTAAAGCACTCCTTGGCTGGTCTGGGGTTGATCTGCTACCTGGGACATCCTCTGACCCTGATGCTGTTCGGCCTGCCTCCTTAAACATTGTCAATCTCACACCATACCTAAGAGCTCAGCAGCTATTGGCCAACTGCAAAACACACAAGCGGTTTATTATACCTCTCCTCTTTGCTTAAACCAAACACTGAGCTCATATCTGAAGGCTGGTGCTGGATCCCTTCATTCTTTTCTGGAGGCCTGGAATAGTCGCTGAATCAGATTGATATAGATTGAATTCTTACCCTGCCTATTGTGAACAACCATTTGTATTCATGAAATCAAAGTATTTACCTCTGAGATGAGCATCTACTATGTATCATACATATACTGGAAGCTGAAGTGTTCATAACATGAAGCAATAATATCCGATTGCATTTCCATCTCACCTTTCATCTGAGAATCCTAAAGCCCTTTACTTTGTGTGGAGATAACCCGTCCGCTGCCAGTAGTATGCACACCAGAGAAATTGCAGCTCAGCGATGAGGATTCATTAATTTTTTAGAAATTAGAGCAATGTGGCCCTGACAGTGAATTTAATACCTGTACGTCTAAATGCTATACCACATATTATTTTTTTAATCATCCTCGCTTTTCAGCTGCACACAGTCGTTTCCTTCAAGACGAGGAGACTAATTCTGTGCTTACTGAGAAAAGGTTTGGATTTTTACATATTTTGCAAACTCCTTTTTTTTCTGTATTTATTTGCAATAAATGCACGACTTAGCATTTTTATTGTACATTTGACTGATGACATTTTCGGTGTTCGGATGATTTAAGTCAAACTATTTTGCAACTGCACTTCTTAAATTAAAAAAGGGTTTTATATGGTAAAATTAGCTAATTCTGTGCAGAAAAGGCCACAGTGAAATCACAACATTGTTCCTACATTATATTAGCACCAGGGCTTCAGAGCCCTGGCTAGTAATTGTTGGCAGATCTTAAAAGTTACAGTGTTTGCAGTCCATCAGGCTGTTGGCCACACTGTTTTAATCTGTTGTTGGCATATCTAGAAAAAAAAGCTTCAGCTGTTCTATCAATTCAACAAAATGCCTTAATGAAAAACTGGCATTGTTTCATTGTGTCATTTATGGCATAATAGCATATGTGATGCTGCTGCCTCTGGTAATTTTCATATGCATGTTCATATGTTGCGCTATACAGAGAAAATAAGAGGGTGGGGGGATCAGCTGTCATAGCAGAGGCTTTCTGTGCAGATATTGCATGAAGTCTTGAGATGAGGGATATTGGGAGACCCTATTTGATTTCATTAGACGGAAAAATTAGATGAAAGTCTTGATCTCAGAGGACACTTAGCGGTGCCTCTGGCAAATTGACAGACATAATGCTGTTTGATTTGCAACCAAAACTGAACAGCTGACTAGCAATGAATGTATTTTACAAACACAGCATTTGGTTAAACAAATGATTTTCCCCTTTATTGATAAAGAACAATAACAGGGATATCAACCCAGCATGGCTAAGCTGACAATCATATATTATCCATGTGACAAATGGGTATTTGGTGCAGTGTTGATGTATACATTTCTGGCTTTTAATGACTTGGGGGAAAAGATTATAGATTTATTTATATGTTGTAGTATTGAAAAAGAAAATAAAAGAAAAGAAAAACAAAGAAAAGAAAACAATTACACATGACCTCATTTTCTGTTGTTTTGCATTTGTGCACAAATAATAAAAAGCAACAAGTATTCTTTACTCATTATTGCGCTGAAACAATTTTTGCAGCTTTGCTGTTCTTGATATCACATTGATGTGGTAAATTTTTAAACTAATGGTCCATCCTATGCATAGTGGCCTTTTGATGAAGACAATTGTGCCTTTTTGCTCAATTACAGATCACATTTGGCAGCCCCTGGCCTATACACAGATTTGTTTTCACGTAGTGTTCTGGTCTGAGTGGCTGTCAGGGTCTTCTTTATTCATCCGTAGCTGACAATCATACTTTATTGAGAATGGAAAAGTGACGGCTAATTGATTTTACAGTGATACCGATGGAGAGACAATGAATGTGCCATCAATTCAATCCGCTATTTAATGGTTCCAATTTAGTCTGTAAATGCTCACTAAACTAATTTCACTGGGTGCAGCAATCTGAAAAGCTATCATATCTCTAATCTCCTCCTATATATTCATAAGGAAAAGGGAATTTAGCCAATTCCAAGGTGTGGAGATGATCTGTTAGTGTAGTGTAAATGTTTAGAACGTGGCAATTGAGTTCATTTATAAGGATATGAAAAGTTTTATTGGCAGGGTCAGTGGAGTGGAACTGTTGGATAATAGGCAGTTACCGAGAAGTGTTTGAAGGCTATGAAGCATAGAGATGTAGGGAATAAAATGCTGGGACATACCGTAATCGGAAGCTAAACTGAAATTCTGAAACGGCACGGCTGTTAGATTCCCACTGATAAAAGGTTCAGTGGCAGAGGCCATTGCTATTCAACCATCTATTTATTTTCCTCTGTGCAAGCTCTTCAATTTTGGCCAAAAGTGGGAAGCAGTGAGCCGCATATGCCAATGTGGTGTGAGATGGTGATGGTGATGCAATGGGCTCGATTTTTCCATCAGAGCATTTCCCGAACCCAATCATCATTGGATATGGCTTTGAGTTTTAGAGAGAACAGGATGTTAATATGGCTATTCTCTCAATAAAGGGAAAATACACAATAGTCTTTTAAAGATGAGTTCATTCAATTCACAACATAATTCAGTGTCCATCAGTGTGACCCCAATACTTCCTTTCCTTCCTCTGTCGTTTCCTTTCTCTTTTGTTCCATCTCCCGTTTATTTCTCTCTTTTGGCCTTATATGGACAAACACACCAGCATAGACACATATTTTATTGCTTCCCCCTTTTCTCCAAGGTCTTGCCTTTGTTGGATATTTGCTAGAATTGCTTTTTTTTCTTGTTTTTGCAGGGTGAATGCATTTGAGGTCAACAGCCACACAGTTTTTTTCAGTCTCCTTTGCTGTGGGTATCATGTAACCTGGATAGATTTCAGCAGGGACATCTCTGATCACATTCTGTCACTATGGAGAGAGCCCATCTGCAACCCCCTAGAGTGTCATGCTTTGCTCTGTAAAGACAATTCCCACCCTGCTGCTGTTTGTTTATGAGCTGCCGTTTAGACATCCATTTAGGCTATTTGAGCAGTAATGTATGTTAGCCTAAATAGATGGAGTCATGGTTGCTGAACTGGGGTATCTGCGTTATCCAAATCAATCTAAGATGTCTAAGTCTAGGATGAGATGAGACTTTGCCAGATTGGTGCAAAATAAACAAATAAATACAAAAAAAATATGTATGTTTTTTTTTTTATAAAATGTTAATAAAGTGGCAAATATATGTTAAACTATGTCTCAGTTGATGCTGCAGCACAGCTAACATTGGTAATTAGACTGCGAGTGAGGATTCCACTTTGGGATACACAGACATGAGAGATGTTGGTGTCAGAGCTTCATGATTAGTTTACTGTGATATTCCTCATGGAGATGGTTGCCCTACACGCATGCATGTTCCCATGAGGAGGAAATGTAAATATACTAGATATATTGTTACCATAGAGACAACATTTCAACCTACAGCAGCCCTTATTGAGTCTCCATGAAATATTGATGAAACCTCCTTTTTTTCCCACAGTTTCACATACTCTACTTCATTATTCATTTCTTTCTTACAAACAGTGACAGAATATGATGGGTCAACATAGGCTGCATTTACAAAGTAATTTGAGTATTTTAAGTTTGATGTGTAATCCTGCACAACATCTTGCAGCCTGCCTTTGGTAATTTCACTGAGGTGCAAAATCATTTCTTTATTCATAAATTAAAATTGGAATTTAATAGGCTCTTCTTTCTTTTCTGGGGACTTGATTAAAATATCCATTATGAGATCAGCTCTTTAGCTTCTGTGTTGTGGATTGCTTTTATCTTGGCAGATACAAATTATGGAACTATGCTCTCTGAGGTAATTGCCTAAATTCATTGTCCCGCTCTTTTCAGCCATATCCCTGCAACAGTTCTCCTGTAGCTTTGATCTCAACTCTGATTTTCCATTTTCTCATGATTTTAACACACAACTGAATATCATACCAATTTCGTACAATTAAACATTTTATTTTTAATTTCCAGAATTGTTTTTCTCACTGGGTTTGTTGGCAGGTCTCGTATTTGCGCAGGTTTATGTGAGCCAATGTAACTTGGAGAGTAGCCTACAGTTTGTTGATGAGAGCAATGGCACCATGACCTGGATTGGAGGGCTGCTGTTGCCAAATAAGGATGCTGCGACAGAGGGAGGGAAAATACCTTTAATCCCTGACAAACAAGCATCTTTGGCTGAGAGTGTTTTTTTGTGTTTGGTGGTGAAGCCATTTGAGGGCCAGGGTTAAACAGAGGCCCCTCAGTAGCCAGAGGAGCCCAGCTCAACACAGATAAGGGTGATCATGCTGAAAATGACTCATAGGTAAGACCCCTATCTCTGGATACCCAGCTAGAACAAGCTTTATCAAGCCTGGTCCTGATCTGGATCTTAAAGACTAAACTGCATGAATTCCCCTAGCAAAGAGGTTATATAGTGAAGAAATTAATGCTTTACTGCTTTTCAGATGGAGGGCTTACCTTTAGCCAGATGGACCCAGGTACTGCCAGTGTAGGTCATCTTCAACAGATCTGACTCTTTATTTATTTATTCAACATTCATCATGAAGAATTTGGCACTAAAAACTCACTGGTTGGCCAGGAATTTTATTTAAATTTTCTCCCATCTGGTACATATGATAAGGTTTTTGTAACACGATAATACTGTGTTTGTTTGGCTAAAAGGTAAATAAATGTAAAAAATAAAAGCTGATGTTATTTTCGAGCCCTGCTGAGATGTGGTTTTTCGCTCCCTCTCCTGTAATTTCATTTTAGTTAAAAAAAGATAGCAGCTGCTGATTGGAGGCTTTTACTTTCTATGTCCTTCTGCTTTACTTGGGACGCATTGTACGCCAAAGCACCCGGCTCAGGTCATCTGAGTGTGTGGTGCTTAAGTGCACAAACCTCATTTTCAAATTTATTTCAATAGTGTAGAAGAGATAACAGTGTTTCAGTGAATCATGAGTATTCCCTTTCAAATCACATCATCCAAGTCCCAACACACTTGACTCTGGATTAGAAGAACCAGATTAAAAAGCTCAATTTAATTAGAGTGAATGGATAGATCTACCACTTGAAAGAGCAATAAGTAAGGTCCCACTTATAGAGAGATATCTGCTGGCCCACTGAGGTCTATACACCCCAGGTAAAATTGAAGATGTAATCTTTCCAGTGCAAGAATAAACTCCTCTGGCTGCCAGCCGGGGATACACAGAGCCTCATGATGTGCCCTGCTTTCCAATCACAGCCTTGTAGCCTTAATGTAGATCAATTATAGGACAGAAAAGTCACTGTCACATATGATTCACAATATCAATTTCATGCTCTTGGAAACTGTTTGGCAAGTGTTCCCTCTTTTTACATCTGCTAACCAATCGGATGGCAACATGTCAACGTAAAAGACAATTTAATGGTGTGACAGTTAACCAGCGAGTGCAATGTAGAGGAGATTTTCTCAGCAGTCACTGTCTGTCATGCCCTGATATTTATTTATTTGCTGCATAGCCTCACACAAATAAAATGTCACATCTCATTTACACATCCCGCCCTTTTGTGATGCAAAGATTCTCTTTAAATGCTAACTGTGCAGACCGCTTGGGCTGATTAAAGACCCCTTGAAGCATGCTCAAATAATACAGTGGATGTTTAGTGATGTTGCAGCGGTTAATATGCCCAAATCTTTTCTGAATTTCAATAAATATATAAGTAACCAGTCACTCATGGCTTATATAGACCGGATGTTGGTTTGACAAGTAGAAAGTATAATGTTAATTCCTTAAAGGAATAGTTGCACAATTCAGAAAATTGCATATCTGCTTTTCTGTGAGATGATAGAGTTAATACCACTATCATATCTGTCCATTAAATATAAAGTTAAAGGTAGCCACTGGTTATCTTAGCATAAAGTCTGGAGACGGGGTGATACAGCTTGCCTTGTCCTGTGCAAAGGTAAATCCACCTAGTTGTACAGCCCATTAATTACCACATTTTATCTAAGTTATTATGAAAGGTGTGTAAATATTTTTTATCTAATTCACTTCAAGACAGATAAAGTGTTTTCCATAAAATATCAAACTATTCCTTTAGCAGAAGGTGGAATGGCATTGGCTGGTATGAATAGTGGTTCCTGGTTTAAAGGACAACAACAAAAAAGCAAATGGAAATTAACACTTCTATCAGACATGTATATTATCTCAGGATAATAACTGGGGCTCAACAAGATGTAAGTGTGTTCCTCAGTGCTCACTGTCCTCACAGATTCACAGACAACAGAGGTCACTGATTTTTATATGCTCACATGAGGCCAAGCAGTGGTGCTCTCAAGAAAAGGACAAGATGCTCTCCTCATCCTTGGAGGCACAGGTTTTGAAAATAAACATGCAGCAGTGCCAAAGCCATTTCACATTCTGAAAAGGCGACAGTCCACTAATCTATGAATAGGGCGCCCTGGAACCCCGGTGACAAATGTTATCTCAGCGTGGCATAGAAGGTTCAAACCCATTCAGCCCCTGACTCACAGACCAGTGCTAAGATTATGTCACCATAATCCCCAAGCAAGCTTTTTGTTGCCTAGATGGGCAGGTGATTCTATGTGTGAGCAAAACAGCACTGCAAGGGCAGCAAGGAGAAATTATTATTTATTCTTGGCATGACAATAGAGGTTTGGACAGTCAGAGTGTTGTCATATTGTATGTGCACATTTGAGGTTTGGGGAGATGCAATTCCAAAGGTATAAAAATACTGTAGAAGATGGATTATGTTTTCATATCAGTCCTTACCTTTTACTCGTATCGGTGAGGATGTATCAGGGAAGCCGAAACAAACGTTTTTTGAGTTGATTGATAAAGTCTGTATCTCCTTTTTCCCTTTTGGTGAGTAAACACTCTGTTAGTGCAGTGTGGTGTATGTTCGAATGCAATATGGTAAACAAGCAAATGGAGATGCTGCAGAGTGGGAAGAGGTCTGCTTAAATGGCACATACAGTTTTTCTGATCCCTGAGGGAACAACTTTCTGTGAAAAGCCTATTTTAATTGATTGCTATAGAACTAATGATAAGCTAAAAGCAGCTATTTTCATAATAGCTTGTTTTCTCACCATCAGGAAACATTAAGGAAATTCCCCAGTTCACTAACACCTACATGTATGTGGGATATACCAACCAGGCATTCAGCTGTGGGTGATTTCGCCAGCATTATATCGTTTGGATTACTTATAATTTAAATGATGATGCAGGCTTTGAGGAGGTCACTCACAGGGTTGTGATTCAGTGCAAAGTAATTGAAGTTCCCTCATTTGGAGAAGGTTTGGGGAATTAATCGCTGGACGCTCAAGGACACAGAACCAAGATGTCCAGAAATAAGACAGGATTAATTGAAAATCTTAATTACTTTCTAAGGGCATAAACATCTCAATATCAATTAAAATGTGTTTCCACTGCACTTAGAGGATATGAGGTGAAGCAGTTAATTAGATGTAGAGACTGACGGGTGAGCTCACCGGTTTTCAATATAAGCCCTTCAATTGAACCACTATGATTTAAGGGCATAAATAATACATGTGAGGTTTGCTTTTAGACTTTTTTAAGCTTTTTTTTTACCTGTTATGTGTAAATGTTCAGAGTCACTAATTCAAAGTTAAATAAAGTTGAAGGTTAGATAGATAATATAAAGCAAGGCATATTCGGGTTATAATTCAAGTTTCTTAAATTATAGAGTGCATATTAAGCAGAGTTATATGACTAGGGCCAACAGGGAAATAATATCCTCCAGCCGCTTTGCTAGTGCTGTGCGGTTGACTGAACAGATAAAAGCTTGGGTAAAAATGGCTAGTGGATGAGGAAATGTTTTGGAGGTGTAACGGTGATTGTTATTCAAGGGACACCCTTCTACCACAGCCAGCAGTGAGGCCTTGAGGCCTGTCTGTCATCTCACTGAATTTCACACTCCCTATTTTTTCTCGTATTTATTCATTTATCTATCGTTTTTCTTAATTCCAGTTTATCTTTTGGGAATTGTTCAAGGCCCTTTGTTTCACTGTATGTTTCACTCCCCCTCACTTCTCCAGTAGCCATGACTTTTCTGCTTCGACTGAAAAGAGGGACCAGTCATGAGCCATTTAACCATGGGAAAGCAGGAGGGCCCCTCTAAACTGGTATTTCTGAACCAATCTAGGTAGTGTATTCGAATTGCAGAGTAACAAATGGACAGTGGAAGGGGTTTGTAATGGTGATTAGAGTCTGAAATTGGTTCAGATTTACAGTGTCAGTCAGAGATGGAGAGAGAGGAATAAGCAGTCTAAGCGGTCTAATGGATCCATCAGCTTGCTTCGGCTGCTCAGTGGGCCGAGTGGGGTCACCAGCCATCCGCAGGCACCACAAAAGCACTTCAATTTTGTTAGGAAATGTATCAATTTAACTGACTCGAGCGGCACACTGAAAACCTAATGAATCTGGACTCAATTTTCCAGCACACTGCCTCTATGAACTGGAGGAAACAATGTTGGTGGTGAAGGGGTGAAGTCGGGCCATCGTGATTGGCTGCCTCTGACTTCCCAGCCCTCAGCACAACCAGTCAGGAAAACAGGGGCAGGCCTCCGTTTATCTAGCGATAGTGGCAGCACCGACTGCTGTCACTCATCTAACAATCACGTCATTAAAGGTAAATTGGCTTCTATTTCAGCGGGATGATAATGCTAATTGAGTGGCAAAACATAATACCAGGAACTGTTGTGTGCCGTTAAGGGGAGGAGGGGAGCAGATTAAATGGCCATACAATAGTGGGCGTCAGGCATGGCAGATGTTGCTTTGTGCTGAGGACTGCATTGACATATCTCTTGCTTGTCAGGCCTGGGCTTTAGGAGAGACTTACAGGACAGGGGACCAGATGGTCTCATACACAGCTTGAATAAAGCAGTTAAACAGCGGCCCAGTTTAAAGACAACTCGGCTACAAGAAATGTGCTAGTTGTTAAATAAAAAAAGAGGGACTGCTTTATCGATCCAGCTACTGCAAGCCAGACTTGACGGACGGCTAATGAAGGGACTCTGGCCTGTGGTTAGGTGTTTATTTAGCAGCCAGACCCTGATCTCTGTTCACCCTCCCTTTAGAGGAGCTGTCAGCCAGCTTTTTCCACTGGCTGCAGAGTGACAAAATCAGCCAGCTCATAGCTGAGGTCAAGGAATACTGTTAATGGCTTGTATTCTCTTCACGGGAGTTTAGTCCTTTGATAGATAGAATCTAATGTTGCATAAGTAGATTAACTAATTCAACTGACACCCATTTAGAAGATTACATTGACACATTTTTTTAAATGATACGGCACACCTTGGATGTCCAAGTGTATCTATAGTTTGTAATGTGTAGGACAGCGTACATCCATGCGCTCTATACTTACACAGCATAATATATAATGCTCGCTGTCAGGCTGTTATGGAGTTGAGAGGCTGCCCCTCCACTTGACCTCACCATTATGGTGAGCACTGATCTCATTTGACAAGGCTGGCTGAAGCAGCCCTCAATGTCTGACAAGTCTTTGGAGAAAATCCTCCTCAATGCAGTATTAATATTAAATGGAATGAGAGTGAAGGTCCGGTTGTAATCAGCAGGCGTCTTATCCAACAGTGTAGTGTGGACTGTGGCCCTTCCTTTTCAATGCTGAAGTGGGAATAAATGCATTAGAGAGGTTGTTAGCAGAGGTGTTCAAGAGAATTGCATGTTTCATACTCACAAGAGCAACATTTCCTGCTAACTATTAAACCACTGGGAGAAAATCTATTTGGACTATTATGCGTGATAATTGTCTTGGAAAAACAATCTTCAATAAATTGTGATATTTATAGAAACTCTTTTGCAAGTCAGGGTGATTTATCTTTGAATCTTTGTTGACAGTGTATTATTTAGCCAATGTTTCCCTTGTTGTACTCGACTGACTGTTATTTATAAGACTGTTACTGCCCAAAGCATATTGAGATTGCCGCTAGAAAAATCATGGCTTCCCTGTGCAATCTGTTTTGATAAAAAGGACAGATAGATAACTCATGATTGTACCAAACCTGAGCGTGATATGGGATTTCTGGATATTTTGCTGTCTTTTCTGATTTTCCTCAATGAAAAGGCTTTGTTTATTTCAGCAGGAACAAACATAAACAAGCAGATAGATTTGTGTTGAAGCCCCATGGAAAAGAGAAGTTAGAGATGCTATTTTACAGGTTCGCGGTGACTATTTTATTTTTCTCCCCTGTCCATCCCCTAGGTGTTTGACTGTGAGACATTTAATCGAGGAACTAGCAGTTTCATATCAGTAACAAAAATCAAATAATGCAAGATGATTTACTCCCCCTAGCAACTAGGGAGCGTACTCTTAGCAACCAGCCAAGCCCCAGGCTTCGGTGTAATCAGCTTGAAAATATTTCAATTATTGTGTTGATTTTAGTGGATTTGAGAGGCGGCTGGTGTGCGCCTTAGTACATTCAGCCCATGACCTGCAGAGGAAGGCATTGATTTAAACAGGTGTCAGAAAGGAAACGTAGAAGCAATTTAAATGGGAATAGGATAGCAAAGTCATTGAGTATTGTTCAGTGCATGTGTGACATCCACCCGATGCTGCCAAATCAATGCAGCTCAGCTGAACTAAAAAATCTACCTGGAGGAATCGTCTATCTGCTGCGGACCATTGGAGCAAAAGGATTGCTTTTCTTTTGCTGGGTAACCTTGTCTCTTCCACTGTTTGTTAAAACTAAAATGAGACTCTTTAGCACATTAAGCTGATTCACTAACTGATTATGTCACTGAAACAGTGCTGGTGGATGTTATGTGTTGTGTAAAAGGTTATTATCTGTTAATTCCTCTGTTCAGCTTGCTAAGGGTTGGAGGCCTAACACGTCTTCATGTAAATTTAAAAAAGGAAAAGATGTGAAACATGAACATAATTTTTTTAAATGGCATATGTATAATGTGGAGTTTAAATTTGTTGTTTAGGAAAAACAATTTTGGAATATACAACTGAAACTGTTGAGTACATGTTTGTACACTGTACAAATGTACACTTACTGTAATAGGTTATGACTCAGCTAATAATAACTTTAATAAAGCCAACACAACTAACTTACATTTTTATTATAACAGTCATTATACAACATGCGATTCCCAAGAAGGATGAGGCTAATAATCTGCCTTTAACAGTTGTTTTTCTCATATTGCCAAGTGAACAATTGCAGGTTTTGTATTTATTTAAAATGTCAAAGTTTAACTCCATAAAGTGCTATTATATCAAGAACTTCATGTTCTTTTTATTCTCTGTAGCTGCCATTATGTTTTCATCTTTGAGTTGGCTTTATTTAGATGACAGAAATTGTTCTGGTTTCTTATAGTGACACCATACCATACCGCAATTAAATGTGTTGCACTTGTTTTGTGCTGCCACGGAATTACTTGGAATTACTGCTTAAATCACGCCTCATGTTCATAACAAAGCACCCACTGTTATAATGTGGGCATAATGTGTAGGTGTTATGTGTTATGTGAGCGTGTATGCTCTTGTGTGTTTTTGAGTGCTGAAATGTGATTTCTGCTCATTTGGAAACTTTTTCACTACTGGATTACAACTACAGCTCAAAGTTCACCTGCTGGATTACAAGAGGAACAACACATCATCAGCAGGGCAAAACTAACTGTCCCTCGACGGTCTAAACTCAGCCCACGTTCTCTAATAGTGGGCCAACAGACAATGAAAATGCTGTTATGTCTTGATTTGATGATTCTTCAATCCATAACATACACAAATACAATTTTCTGTTGCTCTGTAGTGGCAAAACTCTAACAAATTATATAATAATGCCCCATGCATATACAGTATGTACCTGTAATCTCACTGAAGATATCTGTTCATAACTTTGTTAAATAATCTTTACATTGTTACTTAAAGTTAAAAGGAAATACTGAAGTACAAACCTGCAGTCTGACTTCTGTCAAAAATGCATTTGCAGGAGCTACACTGTATGTATAGGAGATAGATAAAATGGCAAATAGTAGCCTAGTTACAATGGGCAAAGTTAGTATTGTATATGTGAAATTCATGAAGGGCAAACATGAGGCGCCAAGGACTTCTAGAGGATATTATTACCTTGCCACATGGATTTTGGTCTGAATACAGATTGAAGACTGTGTAGGTAAAAACTTGACTCACACCTTAACTCACTTAACTGCTACTTTTACAACTGTCCTAGGCCAGGTCAACCTACTTTTTAGAATTTTATCTTTTCCCAGATGAAGGATCGCAACAAGAGGTGACAGAGCATTCCCTGTAAAACGGTCCCCAACTGTGGAACATCTACCAGAGGAATCAGACTCACAAACACATCAACTTTAAAGTCCCCTACACTTGAAACAAACAAGTATTATCATATTAACAATATTTAACTGTGCAGGGCTTATCTTATAGACCCTCTGATTGCATTAGGTATTGTAGTATTGTCATATATTTTGTTTGTCTATTGTGTTTTTAATATTTAAACTAGTATTTATTTTAATTATTTTATATTTCCCTGCTCTCTGAAGGACTGTTTTTAAAAGTGATATACAAATCAAGATTTCACAATTATAAAAACATAATAATAAACAATAATATTAATTATTATTATTGTTATTATCACTACTACTAGTATTAATAGTAGTAGTAGTATATAAGGAGTTTGCCGATGAATTCCCAATTATAGCACTGCATTGTCAACTTATCAAACACCTGTAGTGGTGTGTAGTTTATCTTATATATCTAATATGCTACACCTAATATGTTTATGACTAAATTAAAGGCATAAACATCTTGGTGAGATGAAAACAACCAAATGCCAATATGAAAAGAAATGCCTAAAATTTTTAGCTGAACTACAACTGGCATCTAATGAAGCTCAGCGGGTGAAGCCAACTGGCAATCTATTAGCAAGTGCAGTGTAGTTACTTGGATTGGTTACACATTAAAATATTCATGGTCACAACTCTCCTCTATCACTTGATTGAAAGCTCCTTCAACTTCTCAGTGGGGAGCTGCAGCTCTAGGCAGCTATTTTCATTGGTGTTGAAAGTCTCTTAATTTGGGGTACTGGTAGAGGGTCTCGTGAAAATGTGCTTAATAGGACACCAAGGTAGGGGTTGCCACCCAACAGGGTGGGGTGTGCAGTGCAGTTTTGTCAAAGAAGGCAGAATTTGTAAAGTAAAAAATAATTACCAGGTAAACACGTTAAAGAAAAAACATGCATACTATAGTTAAACAGTTACATTCTAGGGCAACCGTGTATTGGACAATTAGTTGCACATAGAAAGACTTTAGATCTTGTTCTACCCATTAGACATATATCCTGTCCCAACAATGTATTTTTGCAATAAAATGCTCACTGTGACATATTCAGTAAAACTGGGGGCTCTATAGCTTCTTATGCCAGCTATTGAACAGTACAACTGCTGCTAAAGCATTAAAAGCTTTACTTCCTATGTGCTGGGCTATTTCTACTGCAAAAGATGTGAAAGATGCTTGAAACTGAGAAAAGCATCAAAACACTGCACAATGTGAAATTCTACAATTAAATTAACAGTATTTTAAAACGTTCTCCATTTTCAACTCCAGCTACTCAAAATCTTTTTCCTGGAAAGGTTTTCTGTGAGACCTTCCATTAGTTGGTCTGAAAACACAGTGGGCGCACAGCAGAAATGGAAAGACAAGGCTGTTTCTGCCTGTCAGCAATTGGCTACCTGCTGAGGATATAGTCATGTACTGACAAAATGACTTAATAGATACCACATGGAGACATATCAGCGCATTGTAGTTTTTAGTAATTTTTAAGCTTCAACTATGCACAGTTTCTATAGATATCTGTCCCGGGGTCTTCAAGAAGAACTGGGGAAAAAAAAAACATTAGAAAATGTCAAGCTAGAAAGGTGCTAATGTGTGTGATCACATTAATCGTCTGACAAGATCTCACTTTCAGCGGTTAGTCCATTATGATTCACACTGATGTGAGGTCTAGGTGTCAGGTGTCATAATTTAATTGTGTTGTTTTCTATTTCCTAGGGATAGTTGAAGGAGAATGAAGCAATGTAATGCAGCACAGTCCACCTCAGCTCTCTCTCTTCCCTCTCTTTCTCTTTTCTTAATTGGAGACACTGGGGGTTCACATCACTTTTCACTTTAATCTTGACCTTAGAAGATAAAGCACTGATAAAGATGAGAATCATTATCAGCCCAGAGAATTCAAAGAATAATTTCCTCAGCTGCTGTTCTTTTCATTAATAGGAAAGCACTTTTCTGGGAAAGGATAGCTTGAATTTTCAGACATGCTATAATATTGAGGACAGAAAAAGCTTTTGTCAGAATCTGTGTGTTGTCTGGTCAATTATTTTAAAAAAGCTACTTTTAACCATATCTGGAAATTACATTTGCCAAGTGGTTCAACTTTTAAACACTTGTTTATAATAGGCTCAGCAGGTAGGCTCACTAGACCAAGATAACATAACCATACAAGACACTTCTGAGAACTCAATTTGATTAATCTGTTATGTTAGATCTCCTCTGGGAAACATTTTATCAGTTACTCAAAAGAATTAAAAAATATAATTTCCTATTAAGTGTACAAAAATCTAACTGACTTCTGACATTTCATAACCATTGCTAGGTCAAGCTTTCCATTCTTATGTGACGCATGTGGTTTACAGTCATAATGAAGGGAGGTTTATCACTCATAATTCTTAATATTTTAAAAAATATTTTCTTGATTAAAATTTTTGGTACACAAAAGCTGTCTTTGCATTTCCAGATAGCAACCATTGATTTCATTGGCTGAAGTGGTGACTAACTCAATAGATTTTTTTTAATCAACTGTAACTAGCTATGTGATTAAAATACCATCTTTGGCTTTAATCCATCTTTAATTCTTCAAGCTGACTCATTTTAAATGAGAACCCTGTTAAAGGGTTCGGCATGCTATCAATAACATTGTATATTCAAAGATTGTAAAGATGACTGTTTCTCAAATGTAGCACCATGATGAATATTAGTAGCTGGGATTGTTCTCCAAATCACTGAGCTGCCAATTTACAGTATATGCTCTGAAATGCAATAGTGAATGTGAGAGTTGTGAATTGAACTTTGTTTAATGTGAAGTGTAACAGCATAACCTAAAGTATTTGTTAGCATGCAGGCGTGCTAGCAATAGCATTAGAGCACAGCATTTTTTCTTTTGTGTTTTGTGGTTTCAAAAACACCAAAGAAAGAAACAACCACTCAAACTCTTTATATACAGGCCATCACCATGCATGTGCATGTGCCTTGTGTTGTGCTGGAGAGGCCACTGACTGCCTTCCATCAAGGACAAAGTCACCTTCCTCTGGAGGAGAATAAGGTCCTCTGAGACCCACTGTGGCTTGTGAGTCTACTGAACTAGGTCATCTCACCTCTTTGCTGGAAGTTATACTATTATTTCCTTAATGTCGTCTCTCTCCCAGTGTGTGACTTTCCTTGTGATTGACTTGTTTGGTGTATTCTCCAGCCACTGCTGGCAATGAAACCACCAACAAACATTTGTGGCACAGAACAGTGATTTAGTAGCCACAGGTGCTGTGACACCAAAGACAGATTAATCTACAGGTTTGTTTTTACACCACCTTTCAAGGGTCTATGTATCAAATTAGACCTATTGATGTTTTCTTAGGCGATGAAAAAATATTTAATTTACCCATGGGGATTAGGCTGCGCTGCGTTCCTCAATACCAATCTGGAAAAAACATCAGACAAAAATATAAAAATTGCAACATTTTATAAATCT
>OMLM01002136.1:196361-211915 GCA_900302695.1 Helostoma temminkii | reverse complement strand
CCATGACTTATTAATTCCATGAACTGGTCAAACATAAAATTTTATCATCACAATTTTGATCATTAGTGACTGTTATTACTGTACGAAAGATAATGAACACATCATGGATCATTTTTCTATCTTAACTGTTGTGTTTTGAGAGAAGATGAACAATGAATATTAATAATACTACATACTATAGGCCTTTAAGGGGATTTGGTGAATGTACTGTACACATTTCTCTAAACAACACATATGCCCAGCTTAAGACTCTGTAGGTGGTGCTTTACTTATTTCTTCTCTTTCTTAATTACCTGTTTTGAAAACTCTGTCTGCTCATCAATAGAAGAGAAATGAATGTTATAACTTAAAATGTTCTTTCCTCAGGTCTTCCTCAAACTGTCAATAACAAGTTGGGAAGGAGGGATCCTCGACCATCCTCAGCACTGCTGATGGATATGCTTACACCTCCTAGAGGTAAACAGCATTGATTCTGTCCCACTACCACCTCTAATTTGCTTCCAGCCTCTACACAATAAGCTCCTTTATGACTAATCACACCCATTTACAGGACTGATACAAGGCATTTTTTTTATTTTCAGAAGTGTGCCTGAAGCTCTCAGGCCCACTGTGCCAGTATTGAAATGTTTCTGGGCTGTCACATCTCGCCACTTCCTCAGCCATAATGTGATCGATTGGGACGGCTCAGAGCTGTAACATGCTCTTCTACAGAGCACTTTTATAGTAACATTTCAGGCCCAGTTGAATTCCACTTCCCCTGGGCCATTAAATGAAAAACTGGACTTCAAGTGGATCTCTGAGTCTGGTCCATCTCTGAGCTTACAGGCACGTTAATGACAGAAATTGTACATGTCAGTACTAGAGCCCAAGGATTAAATAATGTGCATGTAATAGTGAGATCTGGGGTCTTGCCCTTGATGTGCTAAGAACATTTGCAGTACCACTTTAATGACTAAAGGAAAAAGCCAGGTCTGAGACTCTTGCCTAAGAAGACACGTCAGGCCTTTCATGGAAACCATTTTTAATTGCAAAAAATGTCTTTCAGTGAAATCTTCCTTAGGCAGATATTGTATTCATTGTACTGGTCAACTTGCGATATATTATTGTTATTGTCGCTGTTGTTTCTCACATTGTTCACCACCATACTATTAAATGTAGTTTTAAAGACATTTAGCATCTATTCTTGATCACACTTAAACACAGTCTTTGCAAACATCTTTAAACCCAATATATATGTAAAGACAGGTGGTGTTAGTTTCACCTTTGCATGCAAAATTTCTCAATATATGAAATATTATAAACACTAAACAGTTAAACAAATGTCAGTAAATTCCATGAATTCAATTCAAATTCTGACTTAGATCTTGTTATTGCACCCATTTATGTGGACTGACTGGAACACACAATATGGCATTAGCCCCAACAATTGTAGCAGATGGCCCACGGGGCATGTTTCCCAGATTTAAGATTTATAAAGAAGTGACACACACAAATAAATTTGGACAGTGTTGCTTTAACATCTGAGAACACTATTTAACTCATCCCATCTCAGGAAGTTTTCACACTTCACACTTCATTAACCTCTAGGGCACAGATTCCCTGGGAAGCCAAGGAAGGAAAATGCTTGTCTTTTTCATATAAATCACCACCCAACGGTGATCCCCCAATGACAACATTTACATGCACCCAGTATTCCAGATAATAGCTGATATTACGGTTAAGGTGCAATTCAGTAGATGTTGTTTATATGCACGTTCACGTCTCAATCACAAATATCCATGCACACATGCATGAATATAATATTCCAAACACTACTGTGAGAAGAAAACATGCATTAATCATAAAAAAACAACAATAACTGGGGTAAGGCAAAGTTTACTTGTCTCACTATCTCACTTCAAATTTACATTCACCAGCTATCAACACAAAATTGCCAAACTATAACTAACAAGGATCCTAGTTAAATTTATTTTCATATTTTGTTTACAGAAATGCCTGTGATGCAGCATTTTCAGATTTCTGCCATGTGCACACAGCTTTCAGATTTCACTATCCCAAAGTTAATGCAGAGATGCAGTCTTACATGCCTCTCTGCAGCTTCTTCATAGCAGCCCTCCAGTGTCTGCTCCCCGACCATCTTAATTATATAGATCAAAAAACAACAGCAGAGGATGGATTCATAAACGCTACTACTACTCCTCTTACAGAACAAAATAATAATAAAGTAATCAAATGATGACTATTAAATATTAGATTTCTTGTGTCGAAATTTTTGTTAGTAAATTGATAAGGGACTTGATAAGGGAGCATCAAATAGATTTATTTTGTCCCACTGAACCTGGCTGCAGCACGAAGGATATGTTAGTTTAAATCAGTCAACTCCCCAAGTCATATTAATTACCATCTTCTTAGAAACACAGGCTGGGGTGGAGGAGCAGCAGCCATCTTCCACTCAGGTTTTTAATCAGCCCTAGACCTAAACATAGTTATTTCATTTAAGAGTCTCTCTCTTAGCATTTTACACCCAAATCGGAAGAGTCAAAAACCAGTTCTGTTTGTTATTTTACACCATCCTCCTGTTCCTTTTAACTGAATTTTCAGTTTTTCTCTCTGATTTAGTTCTTAGATAAAGTTATTATAGTGGGCGACTTTAATACTTGATAGATGCGTCAACACTATTGAACGCTATGAATTAATTATTAGACTGATTTCACCTAAACATTAAATAAACCCACTCACCTTTTAAATGACACCCTCAGTCTTGTTCTGACATAAAGCATTGAAATTTAACAAATAATAAAATTTCGAAAAAAACATCTTTTATCTGACCATTTGAATTTACTACAACAGAATTTACAATATTTGGAAGAAATTCCATTAGAGTAGATGACGCTCTAAAAATGCAGTTCATAAATTTAAGGAGAGGATTCCATCATCTTTTACTTCAGTGCCTTGTACCAACACAAAGGAGAGCAGCCTTCCTAACTTTACTCCAGTACAAGTTGATTGCCTTATTGATGATGCTACAGCTCACTCACTGCATTCAATACTCAGTACTGTTGCCCCACTTGCGCCATGATACAATTCACAAATTCGTAGCTTAAAGCAGACTTCGCAAAAGCTGGAAAGGACGTGGTGTTCCATTAATTTAGACAAATCTTTCCTATCCTGGAAAGACAGTTTAATAATGTATAGAAAAGCCCTTCATAAGGCTGGAACCACACATTATTCATCCTTAACAGAGGAAAATAATAACAACCCTAGCTTTCTTTTCAGCACTGTAGCCATGCTGACAAAGACCCATAGCTCTGTTGAGCCGCGTACTCCCTTAACTCCATGCTGCAATGACTTTATACATTTCTTTACAACTAAAATCATAACCATTAGTTAAAAAATTTATCACAACATTGCTGCAACTGAAATGGTTTTACCCGGATCTACAACAACTCTAGATTTGTTTATGGAACCTTTCTTAGACTGCTTCCTACTCGTATATCACTCTGAGTTTAAACTCATTTAAACATGTCTCAATAGAAACCATCCCAGATAGACTGCTCAAGGAATCAGTATGTCCATGTACCTCAGTCCTTAAACATGTACTCACATACTGACCACTATATCTCTTTTAACTCATATATAAAAGAAATCTCTAGAACCGCCTTTTTCTACCTAAATATTCTACCCTTTCTAAATATTGTTAAAATTAGGAGCATCTTGTCTAAAAATTATGCCGAAAAGTCCATGCATTTGTTACTTCTAGACTGGACTACTGTAATTCTCTACAAATATGATGTCCCAGTAACTCAATAAAAGTTAATCCAGTTAATCCAAAATGCAGAGATCTGACTGGAATTAGCAAGAAAGATCATATTTCTGCTACATTAGCTTCTCTCCACTGGCTCCTTGTAAAATCTAGAATAGACACCAGCTGTGCCTCTTGGTCTCTATACCTTTCTGCAGGTATCCTCAGCCTTGGAGCTATATGTTCCCGGTGTGCAGGCCCAACCATCTTGCCCAGTGTTTGTTGCTGCTTGTTGTTGTGTGGCCTGTTGCTTTTTTCTCTATTTCTTTTAAGTCACTCCAATCGGTCGAAGATGGCCACGCACCATAAACCTGGTTCTGCTGGAGGTTTCTTCCATTAAAGGGAGTTTTTCCTCTTCACTGTCATCTAGTGCTTGTTCAAGGGGGATTTGTTGGATTTTCTATAGAATTTCTTAGTTACATTGTACAATACTTTGAAATGACTGAAATGAAAGGAATATTTTGTCTCCCAAAAGACATAACATAATTTTTGAGCTAACCGTCAGTCACTTAGGTCATAGGTCACTTTAACACTGTCACTTCCTAGATTGATAGGCCTATTATACATAACATATAATATTGCAGCCTTTACAGAAAAGTGAGTTATTCACACTTGAACCCCATATGTTTTCAAACTTCTGCCCAACTATAGTCATCACAACCATCTACTGCATGTCCTGTGTTGTTTTGATAATCCCACATGGGACTTTGTTCAGGTGTGTCCTTTTATCTTTTTTCTTGGTTCACTGCAAGGTTTTGTCTTATGATGACTGTACAGGCCTTTGGGATGTGGTTATTGAGCAAAACATAGTTTAATTCTCCCAACAGCTGAGGATGTTCCTCCTACAGCATTCCTCTTTTAAGCTACATGAGGCCTGGTGGTGATTCACATTGATCCAGCAAGAAAGATTCAGAGAAATTATGGGCTTATTGAACTATAAAATCCTATACTGAGACCTCAAGAATCAAGGTTACCTGGCTGCACTAATTTGCCCACTACTATGTGAAGCAAGTACTTCTTCTACTTCTGTCTTCTCCTTATATGAACTCAGGATCTTTTTGTCTGTGGTAGATTTTGGTGTTGTTTAGCTATTGGTGTATAGATACATTATTGCATTAATTTGTCAGAAGATCATATTTGAATATTATACCTTATGTAACTCAAGGTGAAATTAGTATAAATATAGCCTGTACTTTAGATGACTACACTTGACCTACTTTGACCATATGGAATACAAATATCTGCCATATGATTTGACACTAATCTGCAATGTGTAAATATGGTAATATTGTAGCGTCCCAGGCTTATTGACACTAATCAATTATTTGCAGGTTTATCATGCAACATTCTTTAAGCTAGGAGTTCTATTTTTGTTCTGTTATGTTAATGGTTTTTAATTTCACATTTTATTGCAGTTATTAGACACAAAGATGTTAGACCAAGTGTGGTTGGTTGCACCTTTGGTGGCTTTCTTCCTTATTCATTCTAGGATTGTTTATAGTAGTGTTATTCTCTATACTCTATATGACAGATGATATCTTTCACAAAGAATAACATGACTTCATAAATCTGTATTTAAATAATATATCTTTATTATATATATCTTTTAATTGTAGAAATATGTGTGTTTATGTTATGTGCCGTTATTAAACAGAACACTTGTGTTAAACAAAGAATTTAAAGTCATTTAAAAGATGACAAACATTTAAGTTTTGTAAATCCAAGTATGTTTTGCAGCCTTGTTTTTTCACATTTTTATAATGATGCAAATGTGTATTTCTACCAAAGCTGGGCTGTAAAATTGCAGCGAGAGTATATAAGACACAACCTGTAATTTTCTATCAGAACCTGTGGAGTTACAATAATTATAATAATAATACAATAACCACATTAGTTTTAAAGATAAATAAAATCCTACTTATATTTATTCATCATGCGTTGATGAATACATAGACTTAATAGATAAAAATAAAACAATAATAATCTCATTCTTTCATTATGTCTCTTTCCTAAACCCAGTGATGCACAGCAAACTGTTTCCTGTGTCTTTCTTACCTAAACATAACCATAATTGTTCCCTCTTACTGTCAGAAAAGTTCTTCTTCATCATAAAATTAAAGTGTTTTTGTTTGCCCTGTACTTTGTCTCCTGCCTCCTTGAACTGCAGCTTCACGGGTCTAAGTTTCAGCCTCAGTTGGCCATAGCTTCTGGTCATCACATATTATACCAAACCTTTTAGAAGGAAGGCCAACTGCTGTTATTGCCTGGAGTTTTTTGTCACTGTCACACTTCCCTTGGATTAGGAATTGCTTTCACATTCTCCTAAAACCAGAGCCACCCCTAAGTGACAGCCTAGCGCTGCCTACATCTTGTATTCTGCTTTGGCTTAGCCACGAGGATCTGGTGATTAAGTGCAGCCTCATGATCTGGCAGGTCCTGGGTCCCACCATGACTTTTTGTCAGATTCATCTACTAGCTCTTTCACCAAGCATTTTGTCTTGACCCCATGGCAGCTTTTCCTCAGTTACTGTGTGTGGGCTGTTTTCTATGGCCCTGCAACTCTGGTTTCTGCAGATTTTATTCATATGCATCTGATGCAACAACACTATAACAGGAAGTTGGGATCCAGAGGTTGGAGAGGTAGATAGATATACAAAATGCTTACATTTAGCTTTTTGGCCATTTGAGGCTTTTATAGGAGTTTTTTGTTTGTTTGTTTGTTTGTTTGTTTGTTTGTTTGTTTGTTTGTTTGTTTGTTTGTTTGTTTGTTTGTTTTAGGAACATAGGCAGTTTCAGGTCATTTTTGTTATCAGCAGTTTTTTAAATATTGCGAGTGAGGTGGCTGAGCGTGCAGACTTTGGTAGCTCATTAAACCATTGTAGGACAATTATACTGAAGAGCTTTGCATCGGCTCTTTTGACATTTGCTGGGACCACCAAGCAGCGTTCGTTGGCTGAGCATATTGACCAAGAGGGATTGTAGAGATGAGAGTGAATGAGAAGTGTTAGGGAGGAAAGAGGAGTGCAAGTGTCAGAGCTTTTGAATCCAATGCAGGCAGCCACTGGGCGCCAGTGTAGTGAGACGAGCAATGGAGTGATATGTGACAGTTTTGGCTGAACAAAAATGATACATGCTAATACATGTCGGATCATCTGTAGAGGCTTGGCTGCACATGTTGGTAGTCCTGTTAGCAGGGTGTTAAGGTAGGAGTAGTCAAGGTAGGATATGACGCCTGCACAAGGAGTTAGACAACATGTTCCAAAATGAGGGCGTATCTGCATGCCTGAGCGATGGAGGACATGTGATCAGGAAAACTTAGTTGGTCATCAATGATGACACCCAAGTTTCTGGCAGACGTTGTTGGGACTATCTCTGTAGATCTTAAGTCGAAGTTGATGTGTTGTAGAAAAGGTTTGGCTGGAAAGACCAGGAGTTCTATCTGGGAGAGACTGAGTTGGAGGACAAACAGTCATGTGTTGTCAGCATAGAAATAGTAGGAGAAGTTGTGTGAGTGGGTGATACAACGCAAGCACTGGAGCCAGTGTATTTGTCCCACCAAATATCATCCCAGTTGCCTTTCAACTGGAAAGTCAAATATTTACTCATTTTAGCTCTGCTTCTAGCCTCTACCAATTCTTGAAGAACATATTTGGTTCTTCAGCTGCTAAAAGTTTCACTGTGTTGACCAGCTGGTAGCTAACTCTGTCTGTCTGCTCTTTGGTGCTGAGCAGGTAGTGTACAATTGGTTTTAGAGCGTTTTCGCTGAAAACAGTTTCCTGCTGTGACTGAAAACAACACTATGAGATCAGTGAGAGTGAGCAAACAGTAGGGAGCTGGAGATTCAAATGATACACTTTTTCTCTGTAGGTTCATCGGTACAAGCAAATGCATTCTCATGGAGATATTTTACGATGTTACTGTAAAAGTTTGAGCTACTTTAAATATTTCCAAATCATGTTTTGGCTACTATCAACAGCTTTTGCAGGAAAACATTGAATGTGACAAATTTTGGTGATGATTTCAAACATTTTGCCCAGGATTTTGATTACATACTTTTAGTGTTTAAAAGTCACTTTAACATTAAGAGAACAATTTAGTGGAGTGGTTGAAATACATATTTATGTTACATGTTGCCATATCGTTATAACGTACTGTAAGTGTGCACACTCAGTACAAAAATGTATCTATATATGTATGTATATGTATATGGTGTTGTCTGTAAGTAAAAAGGTTGCCTGAAGGATATTTATAACTCCAAATACATAATCTACAAATGAGTCTGCCAGTTAGCCTACACATATCTAGAACTGGAGCCAAACAGAGACCATGGATTCCAATGTAAATTGTTTTGACTTTTTCATAAACAGGATCAGCAGAGAAGGTGATAATTGGTATATATACTGCAGCTATATACACAGATACTGTAGTTGTATGGCCATAGTGTCTCAAAACATTTTGTGTTTTGAGAGAGTCAACATTTTCATTTTTAATATAAAACATTATTAGTCACAAAACTCCAATACTAATGGCTTGGATTGTACTGTGTTTTTAATGCAAACCTTTATAGAAATGTCATCATTTTTTCAATAACAAATGGCATTAATGCTGTTGTGTTCTTTTAGTGAGGATGTATAGTCTATATTAATTTTCTGCAATAGCAGGTTGAGGTCTCAGATGTTGCTGCATGATATGTGACATACTGTATCACTCTACCAGTCGAAAACTGTTGTTTTGTATTGTAGGCGTATAATGTGCTGTATTTTTCCAGATGAAGGTCAGCAGCAAAGGTTGCTTTTAAATCTGAACTACAACTTTAATATGCAGCCACAGCTGTAAATGGTATTCTTACTGTAAATACTGTACAGAAGGTTTCCTGAAGAACAGCATCCGGCCTCACCACACCCAGAAATGCATTTGAAATTGGGTTTGTTTATTTTGTTTTTTTAAAGTATCAAGATGCGGCCTGATGGTCTTAAACTCAGAATATCTCCTTAGAGTTGAGTCAGTATGCATGCCTCTTCTAATGATATTGCACCCGCTTAGACAGCTATCATGCTCTGTATTGAGATTATAATTGAGACTATGACACTATGACACTGTGGTAAAATGTCAGAACAGGATGTTGCCAAACCTGCCTAAATGTCATTTCACATTATAACTGATCATTTAAACTTGTCTTATGCATGGAAGAAGAAGAGAGGTTTATACTTAAGACAATAAGGCAAGTAAGTCTCTTGTACCACATCTTTTTTTAAAACACATTTTCCCTCTGGTGTTTTCTTTGTCCTGTGAGTCGTTGTGTTATCCAAACACACAATACAGGTCACTGTAGATAATGAGGCCAGACAGATAGCAACAGGTGTAATCATTTTGAAAAGACTCAAGTCATATTATCATGCACGAATGCAAGTGCTCTTATTGTGAAGAGCAGTCTAATATGTAATTCTTGCTTTAAGCTATTCCAAGACAATATGTAGCCAGCTAAATGCAGAAATGTGCAATATTTAATGAGACAGACATTTTAAAAAGAAATATGGAAATATATCATTGCACTAGTGGCATTTAACTGACTGCACCTCATCTTTTCACTATTGTTTAAAGGTAACACATTATTATGCTTATTCAGTGTGTCACTAGTAAATGCCTGTTGACAGACATACACTAGTTTTTTCATTCATGATTTATCCAGTAGCCCTCAATCACAATGTTTGTGATACATTTGTGATAACTTTACCATCTCCTGAGTCTCAGTCGCTCAGGTCAGTTTGAAACAGAGACACAGGCTATGAAATGCACTTGTTCCCTGTTCACAGAGATATTTGATTCATTTGATGAACCTTCAAATATTACCATTCCATGTTACCTTTAAAGAAGGTAATATGGGAAAAGCTTGTTTATCTGACATTTGTGTTGCCATTCATCAACATATATTTATGTTGCCATGACAATTGTCAGACCATGTCACCATAACACTAACACAAAGAATAAAGAAACCCTTATTCTTATTCACGGCTCAGTGCAGGCTAACATCTACAATGTATCATGGAAACACATGCCCATCTCATTGTGTGGCATTCATTTTGCAGGAATCCAAGTTCATGGGAACTTAAGGAAAATAAAAACACCCTATGAGATATGATGTTTTAGTATGATGACAGAGGTTGCTAACACATAAAGTTGTGATATTTTGATCACCTTTTTATCCATATTTTAAAGTGCGCTGTTTAGACTGGATGATAACTCATAACATAACATAACATAACACATCTTAGTATTTTGTAAGTTTATCTGTTTGGAAACCATCATCTTTCATCAAATGAGATTGTTTTTGTTGTTGTTTTGTTCTATTTTATAATCAAAACATCAGACAAAGTCAGATGGCTAAGTGGGATGTAAGGTAAATTTAGCAAAATACATGTACAGTTTTGATTTATCTTTAAATTAGATTTTATTTATTCATCTTTAGCAGGACACAGAAACCCAAACCTTAACTGTGAATGCTCAAGTTTTAACTGCGTTTTGATTTGGGAGATTTTTCTGGAAGTACTCTAAGATAATTGAAATTATTTTAAGGATCGTCCAGAAATCAATGCAGATGGTAATTTCAGACTTATCCTAGGTATGTACAGGGAAGATAAGAATGATTAAATCCACCAGCGCATTAATGAGTATGAGGTGTAAAATAATCCTAAAAGGCATGGCAGAGATGCTGCAGGAGAAGCCAAATGTCAAGTGGCATTTTATTTTATGGAGGATCCCTTTTAAAGGGGCACGGTTCTTTCTTATCCAAACTGAGCTTCAGAGCCTCCAGGATCTCTCACAGCAGCACAAAGCGCACAAGAGTCGCCTGTGCAGACAGGCGGATTTGTGGTGAGAACACAGGTTGTCCACTGCAGTTGATTTGAGCATAAAACTTGAAAAATCCTGCCCATGTGACGGAAATTTGAAACTTCAATTGAGCAATAGTACAATTATAACTGAAACATGACAATGGAGGAGAAACCACCCACCAGTTTTTTAGAAAAATAAAATAAAATAAAGTAAAATTCACAGCGCAAAATAAAACAGTGTCTGCAAAACTGTAAATATCTGCGTTTAATTCAGCCATCCGGCGCAGCAAATGAGATCAGTGTGTCTAATCTGACTTAGTTTTCTATGATATGGAAAATAAACGGATATGATATCTGTGGTGGAAGCTGGTATAAAAACATTTGGTTAGTCATTTGGCTTGGAAATGAGGGGCTTATTTCTGAAGACGCTGATTTCGGCTGCAGCTCGCAATCTGCAAATGAGACTCTTAATATCGTGGCCATAATTAATTGCGCAAATTTGTTTCTATTAAATAAAACTAACACATACTGAGAAAACTCTATTAGCCTTAATTAAGCTTGATATCCTAATTTAGGGAATGTGTGGTTGAAAACAAGCCGTTTTGGTAGGTTTTTTTTTCTCTGTCTTTCTCCGATAGTGAAAAGCCTACCAGCTTTCTGCCTTTGGGCTGCTTTTCCTCCTTTGAGAGTTGGAAATGAGAAATGGAAATGGAAATACCAGGAGGTGCTAAATTAGCTGCCTGATCTGCACTTATTGCCACATACAGGCCCCTATTACTTTGCCAATCTGTGCCTCTCTTTTAGCATTCCGGGCATGGAGAGGCTTCGAGATAGCAGATTTATCAAATGGGAAAATGAATGCATGATGATCAGTTAAATTGAAAATCAGCGTCTGCATGACAGCCCGACCTGACACCTCCGTAATTAGAAAGAAAAATGATGGCGTCCGATGCATAATAGAGCAAAAACAATTTACACTCTCCCATAATGATCCTGCGTTCAAATTGAAAATTTCTCCGGGTATAAATTGAATTCATAAAGTATGATTCATGGACGACACATCTCCTGGAGGCTGCCTGAGCATATCGATTGATAGTTTGTCTTGAATCATGCAGCGTGCAGCTCTCAGGCAAGAAAAGCTTAACTACTTAAGCAAATCGCTAATTTCACCTTAAGGCCACCAATGTGCAGCCAGCGATACTCCTATTCAGTGCGCTAATGAATTATGGATGAACTGGGCATACGTCCCAAATAGCCTGAGAGTCGCATGGAAAAATACACACCGAAGAATCTTAGGGGTTATTTCAAATTGGCACCGGTTATCTCACAATTCAGTAAATACAGCTAGTATCTCTGAATTTCTAAAGAATTGACAACCTGTGAATTTAGCCATTTCCATCGCGAATGGTGTGAAATGTTTTCATAATTTAATAAGAGAAATATCTGTGGTTTTTTGTAAAACACACATTTCAATCCTTTTTTTCAAACTTAACAGGAGATTAAGACTCAAGAAGCCTGGAAACTGACTGGTGATTATACAGATATAAGGGCTGATGGAAAAGAAATGAATAAACAGCACACAGTACAATCTCAGCACTATAAGCGCCATGCAGACACAGAGGAGGCACCTTTAACCCACGGCTCATGCGGGCCTAATCTCGTGCATGTTCAGTGTGTGCCATGTTGGCTGTGTCCCTCCCTGCCCCCACCAACCTAATAAGACATTGCTTCCTAGAGCAAACAGCTGCATGGGTTGAAATTTATGTAAATATTTTGAAAGGGACACTGGCTCAGAAATTCATTTGCGCCGGCTCAGACATAAAGCTCAGCCTCCTGATTATTTTCAATTTATTTGCAAATCAAGACCCAAAGAGAACACTAAAGGGCTTGAGGATTTTAACAAGGGTACGAGCAGCTCTACACGTAGTTGGGCTGAATTTTTTTTTCTTGTTTTTCTTAAGATTTTTTATGATATTACGCGCCACGCAGCAGCCTCTACTTGATATTGTGGTCAACCCTGCTAATATTGCAGAAGGGAGCAGATGTCCCAGATCCTGCACGTCTTCCCTGGGGACCGCCAACCCTATTAGAACAAATGTGTTCTGCTATTGTAAATAGGCACGTTTGCCTCAGCCCGTCCTATTACAGCCGACGCATGATCAATAGGCTGATAACACAGAAACATCAATGTAAAGCGACAGAACAATGAGGGATATCATCGAACATCTATCTTAATATAGCCCTGCTACAAGGGGCCGCGACAAAGTGGAGAGAGAGGGAAAAGAAGAAGAAGAAGAAGAAGAAAAAAAGAGCTCATGAAAATGCCTCCCCACGAATCCCCATCTCCTCTCCAATATGCACAAACACACACACTCCCAGCTGCCGGGGCTATTATTTTCCTATTTCAATTTGACACCCAGGCCTTTTCATGCTAATTCTATTATTCTTGGAAGTTTATGTGATTTCATATCACTAGAAATCGGTAATGTATTATAACCCCCTTTGAGCTAAAATAAACTGAATCCCCCTGCAGTAGCCACCGGGAAAATAATTACTTTCATATCAAAACTCTGCAGGAGTCGAGCGGGTCCTTTTCGCCTCGGGCTCGTAACCTCATTTCAGTGGGGGCTTATAGATGAATAAATTTGTTAAGGCAATATACAAAGTACAACATGAGATTTCTTAAGAAAGCCCTTCCTACTGTACTGTGGTCCTGCACTGTATGTGCTGCTATTTAAGGTCTCACACGGTTTGAGGTGCTTGTATACAATAGATTTATTTAAGAAAAACCTTACATATATAAATAGTATAATACCTTTTTTACAGCTCTTGAGGATTTTTGTTGGTCTCGTGGTCTTGTTTTCTGGACAAGTTATCACACATTAAAGGATATCTAGACACTCCTGACTCTCACACACATACACACTCGCAAAGAGAGAGAGAGAGAGAGAGAGAGAGAGAGAGAGAGAGAGCACACCATTGTCAAAACATCAGCAGAGTGGAGAAACCTAGAGATTAGATGCAGATGTAGTTTCTGGTTAAGCTTTGGCCTAATGGTGTCATATCGAGGCTATGTCAGTATGTTTAGTTTTTTGTTCTGTTTTGTTGTATTTTTTTTTACCCCCAGTGTTTTATTCCATGTCGACATCTTCTCTAGAGTCTGTCTTTGTTTCTGCTGGGCTGTCACTGAGGACAGACTCAGTGTCGGGTTGGCCCTTGTTCTCTAAATGCTCTTTTCTGTCTGCATCGACAGGTTTGATGAGTTGTGGAGCGTGTTCGTGCGCAAAAGTTAAGTCGCTGCACGCAACAGAGGTGTGAGTACTTTTGCCAGTGGAAAAGGCGGCCCTGGACGGGCTGGTGTGCGGTGAGTTTGGCGTTTCCTCTGATCCCACTTGTCCTTTTAGTGTGGCGTCTGCAGAGTCCGGAGAGCTGCTCCTACATCCTGCAGAGACGCTGCAGCGGACACTGGGCTGGTTTGTCTCCACCGGGCTGTCACTGTCAGAGTTCACTGCTGCTGCTGTTGTCTTCAGAGCAGTTTGAGGAACAATGAATCCAAGCGGCTGTGTGATTGGATAGAGTAGGAAGTGTCCCTTCCCTATCAAAGGCCGTGAGGAGGGTAAGGCCGCGGGGTTGCGTCTCGGTCTGGAGTCCGAAAGGAGGCTTTCGACGCTAAAAGGGTTCAGTTTTTGTAGGTTGGAGGCTCTGTCGTTGGTGGAGCATATGCTTGACCGGTGGTTGGCGTCGGGCGAGTCCAGCTCGGATCCACCAGCGTCCCGGTCCAAGTGTCTTTGGTTCTGGTTTTGGGTCTGGAGAGGGTGAGGTGTTTGGTCGCAGCTCGATGGCGTTTGGTTTCCCCCCACAGTGTCAAAAGGCGGACCTGTGTTGTGGTCGCTGTCGGTCACATGCGACACCCCGCTGTCGCTGTCTGATCCCGGGGTGTGAAATAAATCCCCAGAAATGAGCTTGTTCTGGGACTTGAGCAGCCGGCGCTCCTGCTTTCGTTTCTTCTTCTCCAGCCTGTCCAGCTCTCTCCGGGCGATCTCCTCAGGGTCCATGGGCTCCCCGCTGCAGGTGGTGGGATGGGCGTTGTGAGCGGGTCGACCTGGACCTTTCTTTGTGTTCTCCTTTTTCCTCCATTTGGCTCTGCGATTCTGAAACCACACCTGCAGAGGGAAAAAGTGAAAACGTGTGTAACTGCACTTCTGTGACTGCAAGGGGAAAATTAATTAGGCCAAAATTCGTCTGTGTCTTAACAGGATGGTAATTAAACAGGTACTGATGATACATCTTGCTCTTGTTGTTTTCCGTGCAGGCCTCTAATTAGGCCTTTCATTAAAATCCCACATGTGCATCGAGACAGTAAAAAGTTGGGATGACACCTACGGCAACCAAAGAAGTTTGAGTTTGACCTGAGGACTGAAGTTGAAGAGTCTTAATAAATAAAATAAAATTAGACCAAAACTTCCTGTGCATCATTTTCAGCAACCAAATATTTGTATAATAAATAAAATAAAATAGGTCAATATATTTATTGAATTAAATAATGTATGCACTGAATATTACTGCTTTTTCTTTGTCCTGGGTTGTCACTACATTTTAGAAATGTGAGTTTTCTAACAAACTATTTTTAACAAAATATTTTGTTCAATAAATAAAATAAAATAAATAATAATATATAAAAACGCTTTGAATTTTTTTAAATAAAAGGTGTGATTAAAATTGATTTCTTTGACTAACTAAGTCAGAACAGGTCAAGCGGATTCATGCAATGAAACCCTTTAATTTGACATTTTTTTTAAATGAAAATGTATTACAACCCAAAATTGACTTATGAGACTGGGGAGATTTATTTATAAGCTTTAAAGCTGCCGTGGCCATAAAATAGTGCTAAACACACCAGTCCAGATAAATAATAATAATAA